>RDRW01000191.1:0-209330 GCA_007896445.1 Puccinia hordei | reverse complement strand
TCCCGGAGGAAGCCGGGTAGCCAACGCCGCACCAACCATCAAACACCCGTAGCTGGGGAGTTCAATGTATTATTTCTAATTATCATGTAACCGCTTTGCGGTCTCTTGGCTGTTTGGAAACATAATAAAGCAATATGATGTTCCCTCAACGCTTTGCATAGATGTTGAGGGAACGATGGTCCTATTCTTGACGTTGGGGGAACTGGTTAGTTGGCAGAACAGTCTAATGCACGGCCACCGTCCCCTCAACGCCTCAGAAAAGCGTTGAGAAAACTCGAACGTCCTTGTAACGGGAGGCCCAAAAAACTGGCACAACGTTGGTAGACCCGCTACGTTGCACGCGGGTTCTGACGATGTATCTGAGCCCTCAACGCCTCATCAACGTTGTACGGGTTTACAAGACGTTGTCATTCCTCACACGTCACAAAAACGTGAGGTTTTTGCTCGAAGTCGAGTGGTAACCTTTGAGTTTTCCTTGATCGCTCCTGTGGTGTAGATGTCTAGGAATTGTTTGTGTGTTTCCGTTTGGTCATATTTATAACTGCATGGGCTTCGCACTGACATCCGACATTGCGCTCAAGCCGAGTTGGACCCGGGTAGAGATTCCGATTCAGGTGCAAAACCACGACTGGATCATGATGGATAATTAGAGAAATTAAACAGAAAAGTGGAGTAGGTTCACCAAGGATATACACCCATTAGCAATGCTGCTGAAAGTTAGCTTCTTGTGAGCTGATTGGTTTTTTTATTCTACACAGCCAACCTTCCACCGGCCTTAGCCTAGGATAAAAGCTTGGAGAGTTTATGCAAAAATTACTATTGGAATTTGAGAGTGGTACATTAAATACGTACTCAGTTAAAAACATTGAATTCAGTACATTGAATTACATTGAATTCAGAATATGTTTGATGATGAAGATGTCAAAACGTGTGCGGGAGACATGAGACAGCTGACTGACAAACAGCTATTCAAGCAAAACCAACTCCTTCACCATTTCACCCTGAAAAATTGTGGGTACCACAAAAATTCCATCAATAAAAGCATTTCTCATGAGCCTGTAAAGATACAAAGAAACCCAACTGACCAGTGCCACCATCATACTGTATACAACCGTGCCTGACAAGCAGTAGTGAAGAAAGAAAGTTAGTTGGAAATTGTGAATCAAGATTGTGAGATAATAATGACAAGTTTACTAACCCATGATGCTATATCTGAGAAGCAGACCAACTGGGCCACCTTGATGCAATGCTTCTCCTGATCCAACAAACAAACCAGTGCGGATGGTACCTATTGCGCAGATGGAAAAGATAAGTTTTCTTTTCTTTCATTATGGCTTTTATGACTGGATTTTGATTAATTCCAAAGTACAACATGAATAACACACCACCAATGGTTATCATGGAGACATGTTGTGCTGACTGAAAACAGCTATTCAAGGAAAAAACCAACTCCTACAATTGCACAACCCACATTACTGTGTCTAAACTTTGGGAAAAAAAAAAAAGAAACAAGAAAAAAATCTCAAATTTTCATGAGTTTTTTGCGGGCGCACCAATATAGTACAGCTAAATCAGGAACACTTGCAATTTTTGCACAAAGAGAAAAAAATTTGCTCAACCAAAAAAAACAAAAAAAAAACAATTGAAAGTCAGTAGGCATCCTGACAGAACTCTAAGTCTGGGAGAGTAGTGGTTCAGTTTTCCCAATTTTCTCACCTTTGTTACTCTCCCATAGGCGAAAAAATATTTTTTTGTGAGTGAATTTTATTTTATTTTATTGAAAACTTTTTGTTTCTTTTCAATGAACAGCAAGCCTTCCTGAATTAGCTGTAATTTGTGATTTGCAACTATACATAATGAGAAATGGCTCCAGGATGTCATTGAAAGCTGCTAACTTCACTGCTTCTAGGTAAATTTAAGAGGCAATTGTAGATACAATTTTTGCTTACACTCTCCAAACTCCATACATTCAATGAAATCCAAGGATGGATTGATCTTTCTTTGTCAATTTCTTCAATTTGCTGTGAAATTCCCCAAAGTCCACTGGGGCATGGGCAAAATTCCATCTCCCCCAGGGAACCCTTTTGTCCTTCAACACCTCACTGCCATCTATGTCCCTGATCAATCTGCAGGACTTTTTTTCATCTCCATCTTCCTTGGGACATACAGACAACTCTGTCTTAACCCACCCCTTGCTGGACATAAATTGCTATGGTTTGTTAGAGAGCATGGGTGGAGTGAGAGGCTCTCTAGGAACCCATAAATCATGGATGAAGTAGTTTCACTCTGTTAACCCATGTTTTCATGGGTTTATTGAGAGTCTGAGGAAAAAATCTACATGCATGAGAATTTCCCATGGTAATCTGCCTGTTCTTTGGATTATTTACAGGGCTAAATTGGATTATCCCTGCCAAAATTTGATTTTACAGGATCTGATTACAGATCTTCAGCGGCTGAAGATCCTGTGGGAAGTCATCCATTAACTCTCAATCTGCAATTTTCCAGTTTTTCCCACAAAAATGGTATGTATTACAAGGTATTGAAGAAACATGAATATCATCCCCCAGCTACAACCAAGGTGCAGCAAAGATAGATTTTTCAAGCTGAAGTAAGCAACTCTGATAGTGATTCTGTCATCAGTGGTGAATCTGATATGGATATTGACCATGAAACAGATCCACCTCTCTGTTAACCTAATGGACCCAGAAGCAGATTGGCAACCCCCCAAGCCATCAATTTTTATCTGGAATGCAATTTCAAAGGTGGTGTGGATGCCTGCAGACCCAAATTAAAAAAAAAAAAAAAAAAAAAAAAAAAAACAATGATGGCCTAACTTTCATACAACTTGTCAAATGCGGAGAGTACCCCCCACAAGCTCCTGAGCTCTATAGTTGGGATGAAATACACACAACCCTCAAAAAACATATTGAATCATGAGAATGTAAATAGATCTTGTTTCCCTGCTTTCACAATAAAAAATGCAGCCCAACTCTTACCCAGTGAATATTGCATTTTTGTACAGCTATTGAGAGAACACCTGTTGCCTCAAGGGGAGGTCAGCACCTGGAACAAGAAGAGAAGGCACACCTCTTGTCTTGCAAGTGTAAGTTTGCTTTTCACCAATGTTCAAACAAAAATGATTGGCTGACAAGATTAATCTTGTGATGGTTTCCTTCATATAAATATGGCACATTAGCAGTAATAATGATATGAAATGTGACTTGGAGTAATCTTGTTTGTTATTCTCTATTCAGACATTCTTTTGTTTGTTTATAAAGTATCTCTAGATGATTCAGTTATAACCTACAGGTGAGTTGCATGCATGTCATTTTTTTTTTGAAGCTGATGATTTCCAGTAATTTGAAACTAATACATGAACAGAAAGAAATAAGGTGTGTTTTCTTGTTGGAATTATGTATCACGTGTTTTTGTAATCTCATTACATTCTATAAATACAACAGTCTCCATGAAGTCCACAAAGCAAGTTCAAAGTTATGCATTTGTGTGCACATTGTTGCCAAAACCAGAGCCAGAAATCATTCACCTCCTAACCAAACACGTGCCACTGCTCCAAATTGGGTTCTTGCCTTCCAGAGTACCAGTCAAATTATAATCTGTTTCTTTATTTCTTGTTTTCCAAACCTGGTACATTATCAGCCTGGTGAGCAGGTCAATCTGCTCACCAAGCTGTCTTGGTGACCAGTTAGATCTGCCAACCAGGACACATTAATTTGCAGATTAAACTGCTCACCAAGACAAATCAATGAGCAGATTGATTTTATCACTGAGCTGTGTCTTTGTGAGCAGGTCAGCCGGCTTGCCAAGCTGTCTTGGTGATTAGCCAAGCCGTCTCACCAGGCTTCACCAAGCTGCCTTCTGTCTTGGTGACTGCTCACCAAGCTGTCTTGGTGTGCTCATCAACCAGGCTCACCTTCTCACCAAGATGCCTTGCTGATTAGCCAAGCCTGCTCACTGAGCTGATTTGATGTGCAGGTGACCTTGCTAACCAAGACAGCTTGGCAAGTAGGTTAGCCTGCTTTCTGCGAAATTTGGTGATTGGGTTAGTCTTCTCACTGAGAAGACTTGGTGAGCAAGTGAGCCTGCTCACCAAAATAACTTGATGAGCAGGAGCCCAAGCCATCTGCTAGCTTTTCTACTTCTTTCCTTGATAATAATCATGACAAAATTCAACTTGACCCCAACAAACAAGTTCACCTTTGGAAATCAACCATCTTGACTACAGGAAATAATGATCCAAGACACTGATAGTGACAAAAGCAATTGAAGCTCAGGTTAAGCAGCCTCTTAGAAACAAACCACTTGATTCATTGACTCATACAAACAAGATAACTTAATCTATCAAGGTCTACATCCCAAGAAGAGTGTAATTGATCAAATGGCAAGACAAGAGGTTTGCAATACCATTGATCCATCATCTTCAATCACAATTAAGAAATGATCTACTTCTGATTCTTAAAGCTCAGAAACCCCAACCTCGCAAGCCAGCTCTAATTTACCAACCCAGAGTTCAGTCTATCCATTAAAAAAGTGTCATCATTTTGCAGCTCAAATTAATTTACTACAATATGTCTTTTTCCCTTTGCCAAAATAACTATTTAGATATTTATTGAATCACCTCACATGGCAATTCTGCCCCTTCAGCCCTGTTATTTATCCCATTTCAAGCCCACCAACACTTCAATCCAACTATCTTATTACATTCAAACATGTCCCCTACTGCTTTTACACCACATTAACAGTCCCACCCATCATTCAGCAAGGACTCATTTGATATTACTAAGACCATATGTTGACAATTGAATACAGTCTACTTTTATTTAGGTGAAGCCACTTTACATCTGACAAAGTTCTTTAAATCAGTTGTGGTCCAATATAATGTTTCTGGCAATCAAAAAATTGGCTCAAACATCTAGCCAAATATGTTGCATGCATGGGGCTATGAAAATGGGCATGGAAAGGCATAGGCAAATGTCCAAGGGACCATAAATATCAAAGTGAAATTTTCTGGTGGCATTTGTAATTTGATTGTGCTATGAATGGTTGAAAAATTTCATCTGTAGGCCCCCTAGTAATATAGACAAATACTTTAGCATCCACCATCGTGTCGCTAACTTTTCCGCAACTGCGGAGAGGTTAGCGAGCTCGATGGTTACCCTACCGAGAAACCACGCCCTCGTGACTCGGTAGGGGGGCTCTGCAGCTGGCTAACCGAGCGTCCCCACCCTTGGGGACTCTCCAAGTAGCTCGGTAAGCGGGGCTGTAGGGGGGTAATGAGGATTGAATTGTGGGAAAGGAGGGATCTTACCTTACCGAGCTCGTTAGAGGTCTCTAAATTTAGAGACCTCTAACGAAAATCCTAGCGATTCCTCAGTTAAAGAGGCCTAAAGAGGCCACGATGGTGGCGCGCGGGGGCTTCGTCTCTGTAAAGTTGGCTTAGAGCATCTCCAATCGTCTCAATAAGTCGGCTCGATAAGCCAACTTTATTGAGACGAGCCCCAATCGTGCGCTCGATAGCGCTCCATAACTGTCGAATCAATAAGATTCTCAATAGAGGTCCATAACTTTATGGACCTCTATCGAGCTCAATAAGCTAACTCGTGATTATCTTCCACAAGTTACCAACCCCCCCCTCCCAGTCCCCGACTTCAATCTCACCCCCCAATTCCCTCCCCCCACCCCGAAAACATACACAATAAAAAACAAATACACAATAAAAAAAACCAAGTCGAAGAAAACAAACCCACCCCAAAAAAACAAAAAAAACAACAACACCAAAAAATATAAAACACAACACAAAAAAACACGAAGCACAACACAAAAAAAAAAAAAATGAAATGAAAAAAAAAAAATGAAAAATGAAAAAATGAAAAAAGAAAAATAAACAATAAAAAAAAAAAAAAAAAAAAAACTCAAAATACATGATAAAAAATACAAAAACAGGGGGTGGAAAAACAAAAATAAAAATAAAAAATAAAAAATAAACAATAAAAAAAATACAAAATACATAATAAAAAAATACAAAAACAGGGATGTTTGAAACTATACACAAAAAGCAAAATGAAAAAAATACATAATACATAATAAAAAATAAAAAATAAAAAATACCAAACAGGGGGTGGAAAAACAAAAACAAAAAATAAACAGTAAAAAAAATACATAATACATAATAAAAAATACAAAAACAGGGGTGGATGTTTGAAACTATACACAAAAAGCAAAATGAAAAATAAAAAATAAAAAATAAACAATAAAAAAAATTACAAAATACATTATAAAAAATACAAAAAACAGGGGGTGGAAAAACAAAAACAAAAACAAAAAATAAACAATAAAAAAAATACAAAATACAAAATACAAAATACAAAATACAAAAACAGGGGGTGGATGTTTGAAACTATCCCCTGTAAGACAGGGGTGTAGCAATGCAGTGTTTCATTGATACACCCCCTGTCTGAAGGGGGATTGCAAAGACAGGAATTTGATTGCAAGGCACCATCTTGACTTGGAGAGAAAGAAGATTGAGATAGAAGAGAAGAAACTGGAGGTGGATAGAGATAAACTGGAGGTGGATAGAGATAAACTGAAGTTGAATAAAGAGCAGGTGGCCAGCAACATTCAGATGAATGACCTCAAGCTCTTGCTGTCCTCTGAGAAGGATTGTGGTGACAATGAGGAGGATTTAAAGGTATTGAGAATCATGAAGAAAAAAATGAAAGACAAATGGCTAGGTATTAATTCCCCTTAAATTTTGTTATCCATATCCCCTTCTTGTGGAGTTTATGTCCCTCTCAAATTGAGAAATGCTTTGTAAGGTGAGCTTGTAAATGGTAATCATGTTAGTAGAAAAATAAAATGAGTATAAAAAAGGAAACAAGTGAGTGGAAAAACTTAGTAGAAAAAAATAGTGAGTATAAAAAAAAGGAAACAAGTGAGTAGAAGAAACAACTTAGTAGAAGAAAAAGAGTGAGTATAAAAAAAAGGAAACAAGTGAGTAGAAGAAATATATTTCCTGTAATGAGAATAGGAAATATACACATTTGAATCAAACATATATTGAAATCATGTAAGAAGAATAGGATTTTTGAATACAATTGATAATTTTGAAACAAATGTGCATATAAATATTTCTTTATGGAAACAAAAATAATGACTATCCAGCCATCATCATCTCTCAATCTGGAATGGGTTACAGGACTATGAAGGTCATGGTTTCTTTGAATATAAGCCGTTGTTGAATGTGCTAAAGAGGGGTCTCTATGGTTTGATATAACTTGAGCAGATATAGAATTGTTTCCAATAAGTTCATCATTTTCTGATCTTGATTCAACAATCATGTTGTGTAAAATAACACAACATGTCATTATTCTCTTGACATCTTCTATATCCGATAAACGGCATGGCTTTTTGATAATTCCCCATCTTGCTTGTAAAACCCCAAACGCTCTCTCTATGTCTTTCCTAGCAGCCTCTTGAAGCTTAGCATAATGCCGGCCGGCATCATCTTGTGGGTTTGATATAGTCTTAGCAAGAGTTTCCCAAGGAGGATATATTCCATCAGCCAAGTAGTATGGATGATTATATTGGTTGTTGTTGACTCTAAAGAAAACCTGATCCTGTGTTCCAGATAGTAGTGCATTAAATAGGTGGCTACGGTGAAGCACATTGATGTCATTGAGAGCTCCTGGTGTACCAAAGAAACAGTGCCAGAAGCAAAGGTTTTGGCTTGCAACAGCCTCTAATATCATAGTGGTAGTTTTCTCCTTTCCTGTAAGCTGACCAGCCCAACCTTGAGGACAATTCTTCCACTCCCAGTGCATCCCATCAATTGATCCCAGCCAGCCAGGGAAACCATGGTACTCTTATTCACGCAATATTTGATGCGTTTCTGCAGTGTTTGGTGGTCTCAAGGATTCATTCTGGTATAATGTGATGATGTCTTGCACAAATTTCCTCAGAGTTTGGAGAGAATTAGTCTCTCCAATCCAAACATATTCATCTGTAATGTCTGCAGACATCCCATATGCCAGCTGGCGCAACACACAAGTTATCTTCTGATGGGGTGACAATCCAGCTTGACCACATCAGTCCTGTTGAAGAAGAGTAGCATCAGAAACATGCAAGTAGCATCAGAAACATGCACCAGCAGATAAATTTTTGTGACCAGAAAAAAAAACTCACTTTCTTTAAAAGCCAATACCTATCATGGTTCTGCAAATCATACCAGATCCTATTAAATAGGCTACAACTCATTCAAAATCTCCTCTCAAAAGTTCTCTGGTCATACACAAGATTCATGGAAAAGTAATCCTTTAAAAGTCTTGCATGGCCTTCCACTCTATTTTGGTCAATGATTGTGCGTTGTTGGGAAGATCTTGCATGTGAAGATGATGAGCCATGTGAATATAAATTATTGAAGATAACATCTTCTTCCTCCATTTCCAAAATCTCTTCCAAGTGGTCCATAGACATATCTTCAAAGTGGTCCATAGCAAGTGTAGTGTAGGAAACTAAGAGTGTTGAACTAAAGTAGCTAGGTGAGTGGGGTGAGTGAGGTGGTGTAGTGTAGGAAACTCTGAGTGTGGAACCAAAGTAAGAGTGTAGAACTAAAGTAGCTAGGTGAGTGGGGTGAGTGAGGTGTAGTGTAGGAAACTCTGAGTGTGGAACTAAAGTGGGTGAGTGGGGTGAGTGAAAACAATGGCCAGAAATTGATAATTTAAATACCCAGAAAGGGGATGAAACCATCCCCTTTCAGACAGGGGGTGTATCAATGAAACACTGACTATCCCCTGTAAAACAGGGGTGTATCAATGAAACACTGCATTGCTAAACCCCCTGTTTTACAGGGGGATATCAATGAAACACTGCATTGCTACACCCCCTGTCTGACAGGGGATAGTTTCAAACATCCACCCCCTGTTTTTGTATTTTTTATCATGTATTTTGTATTTTGTATTTTTTTTATTGTTTTTTTATTTGTTTTTGTTTTTCCACCCCCTGTTTTTGTATTTTTTATCATGTATTTTGCATTTTTTTTATTGTTTTTTTTCTTTGTTTTGTTGTTCCACCCCCTGTTTTTGTATTTTTTATCATGTATTTTGCATTTTTTTTATTGTTTTTTTCTTTGTTTTTGTTTTTCCACCCCCTGTTTTTGTATTTTTTATCATGTATTTTGTATTTTTTTTTATTGTTTATTTTTTATTTTTTATTTTTATTTTTGTTTTTCCACCCCTGTTTTTGTATTTTTTATCATGTATTTTGAGTTTTTTTTTTTTTTTCTTTTTTATTGTTTATTTTTCTTTTTTCATTTTTTCATTTTTCATTTTTTTTTTCATTTCATTTTTTTTTTTTTTTTGTGTTGTGTTTCGTGTTTTTTGTGTTGTGTTTTATATTTTTTGGTGTTGTTGTTTTTTTTTTTTTTTTCGGGGTGGGTTTGTTTTCTTCGACTTGGTTTTTTTTTTATTGTGTATTTGTTTTTTATTGTGTATGTTTTCGGGGTGGGGGGAGGGAATTGGGGGGTGAGATTGAAGTCGGGGACTGGCAGGGGGGGGTTGGTAACTTGTGGAAGATAATCACGAGTTAGCTTATTGAGCTCGATAGAGGTCCATAAAGTTATGGACCTCTATTGAGAATCTTATTGATTCGACAGTTATGGAGCGCTATCGAGCGCACGATTGGGGCTCGTCTCAATAAAGTTGGCTTATCGAGCCGACTTATTGAGACGATTGGAGATGCTCTAAGCCAACTTTACAGAGACGAAGCCCCCGCGCGCCACCATCGTGGCCTCTTTAGGCCTCTTTAACTGAGGAATCGCTAGGATTTTCGTTAGAGGTCTCTAAATTTAGAGACCTCTAACGAGCTCGGTAAGGTAAGATCCCTCCTTTCCCACAATTCAATCCTCATTACCCCCCTACAGCCCCGCTTACCGAGCTACTTGGAGAGTCCCCAAGGGTGGGGACGCTCGGTTAGCCAGCTGCAGAGCCCCCCTACCGAGTCACGAGGGCGTGGTTTCTCGGTAGGGTAACCATTGAGCTCGCTAACCTCTCCGCAGTTGCGGAAAAGTTAGCGACACGATGGTGGATGCTAAAGTATTTGTCTATATTACTAGGGGGCCTACAGATGAAATTTTTCAACCATTCATAGCACAATCAAATTACAAATGCCACCAGAAAATTTCACTTTGATATTTATGGTCCCTTGGACATTTGCCTATGCCTTTCCATGCCCATTTTCATAGCCCCATGCATGCAACATATTTGGCTAGATGTTTGAGCCAATTTTTTGATTGCCAGAAACATTATATTGGACCACAACTGATTTAAAGAACTTTGTCAGATGTAAAGTGGCTTCACCTAAATAAAAGTAGACTGTATTCAATTGTCAACATATGGTCTTAGTAATATCAAATGAGTCCTTGCTGAATGATGGGTGGGACTGTTAATGTGGTGTAAAAGCAGTAGGGGACATGTTTGAATGTAATAAGATAGTTGGATTGAAGTGTTGGTGGGCTTGAAATGGGATAAATAACAGGGCTGAAGGGGCAGAATTGCCATGTGAGGTGATTCAATAAATATCTAAATAGTTATTTTGGCAAAGGGAAAAAGACATATTGTAGTAAATTAAATTTGAGCTGCAAAATGATGACACTTTTTTAATGGATAGACTGAACTCTGGGTTGGTAAATTAGAGCTGGCTTGCGAGGTTGGGGTTTCTGAGCTTTAAGAATCAGAAGTAGATCATTTCTTAATTGTGATTGAAGATGATGGATCAATGGTATTGCAAACCTCTTGTCTTGCCATTTGATCAATTACACTCTTCTTGGGATGTAGACCTTGATAGATTAAGTTATCTTGTTTGTATGAGTCAATGAATCAAGTGGTTTGTTTCTAAGAGGCTGCTTAACCTGAGCTTCAATTGCTTTTGTCACTATCAGTGTCTTGGATCATTATTTCCTGTAGTCAAGATGGTTGATTTCCAAAGGTGAACTTGTTTGTTGGGGTCAAGTTGAATTTTGTCATGATTATTATCAAGGAAAGAAGTAGAAAAGCTAGCAGATGGCTTGGGCTCCTGCTCATCAAGTTATTTTGGTGAGCAGGCTCACTTGCTCACCAAGTCTTCTCAGTGAGAAGACTAACCCAATCACCAAATTTCGCAGAAAGCAGGCTAACCTACTTGCCAAGCTGTCTTGGTTAGCAAGGTCACCTGCACATCAAATCAGCTCAGTGAGCAGGCTTGGCTAATCAGCAAGGCATCTTGGTGAGAAGGTGAGCCTGGTTGATGAGCACACCAAGACAGCTTGGTGAGCAGTCACCAAGACAGAAGGCAGCTTGGTGAAGCCTGGTGAGACGGCTTGGCTAATCACCAAGACAGCTTGGCAAGCCGGCTGACCTGCTCACAAAGACACAGCTCAGTGATAAAATCAATCTGCTCATTGATTTGTCTTGGTGAGCAGTTTAATCTGCAAATTAATGTGTCCTGGTTGGCAGATCTAACTGGTCACCAAGACAGCTTGGTGAGCAGATTGACCTGCTCACCAGGCTGATAATGTACCAGGTTTGGAAAACAAGAAATAAAGAAACAGATTATAATTTGACTGGTACTCTGGAAGGCAAGAACCCAATTTGGAGCAGTGGCACGTGTTTGGTTAGGAGGTGAATGATTTCTGGCTCTGGTTTTGGCAACAATGTGCACACAAATGCATAACTTTGAACTTGCTTTGTGGACTTCATGGAGACTGTTGTATTTATAGAATGTAATGAGATTACAAAAACACGTGATACATAATTCCAACAAGAAAACACACCTTATTTCTTTCTGTTCATGTATTAGTTTCAAATTACTGGAAATCATCAGCTTCAAAAAAAAAAATGACATGCATGCAACTCACCTGTAGGTTATAACTGAATCATCTAGAGATACTTTATAAACAAACAAAAGAATGTCTGAATAGAGAATAACAAACAAGATTACTCCAAGTCACATTTCATATCATTATTACTGCTAATGTGCCATATTTATATGAAGGAAACCATCACAAGATTAATCTTGTCAGCCAATCATTTTTGTTTGAACATTGGTGAAAAGCAAACTTACACTTGCAAGACAAGAGGTGTGCCTTCTCTTCTTGTTCCAGGTGCTGACCTCCCCTTGAGGCAACAGGTGTTCTCTCAATAGCTGTACAAAAATGCAATATTCACTGGGTAAGAGTTGGGCTGCATTTTTTATTGTGAAAGCAGGGAAACAAGATCTATTTACATTCTCATGATTCAATATGTTTTTTGAGGGTTGTGTGTATTTCATCCCAACTATAGAGCTCAGGAGCTTGTGGGGGGTACTCTCCGCATTTGACAAGTTGTATGAAAGTTAGGCCATCATTGTTTTTTTTTTTTTTTTTTTTTTTTTAATTTGGGTCTGCAGGCATCCACACCACCTTTGAAATTGCATTCCAGATAAAAATTGATGGCTTGGGGGGTTGCCAATCTGCTTCTGGGTCCATTAGGTTAACAGAGAGGTGGATCTGTTTCATGGTCAATATCCATATCAGATTCACCACTGATGACAGAATCACTATCAGAGTTGCTTACTTCAGCTTGAAAAATCTATCTTTGCTGCACCTTGGTTGTAGCTGGGGGATGATATTCATGTTTCTTCAATACCTTGTAATACATACCATTTTTGTGGGAAAAACTGGAAAATTGCAGATTGAGAGTTAATGGATGACTTCCCACAGGATCTTCAGCCGCTGAAGATCTGTAATCAGATCCTGTAAAATCAAATTTTGGCAGGGATAATCCAATTTAGCCCTGTAAATAATCCAAAGAACAGGCAGATTACCATGGGAAATTCTCATGCATGTAGATTTTTTCCTCAGACTCTCAATAAACCCATGAAAACATGGGTTAACAGAGTGAAACTACTTCATCCATGATTTATGGGTTCCTAGAGAGCCTCTCACTCCACCCATGCTCTCTAACAAACCATAGCAATTTATGTCCAGCAAGGGGTGGGTTAAGACAGAGTTGTCTGTATGTCCCAAGGAAGATGGAGATGAAAAAAAGTCCTGCAGATTGATCAGGGACATAGATGGCAGTGAGGTGTTGAAGGACAAAAGGGTTCCCTGGGGGAGATGGAATTTTGCCCATGCCCCAGTGGACTTTGGGGAATTTCACAGCAAATTGAAGAAATTGACAAAGAAAGATCAATCCATCCTTGGATTTCATTGAATGTATGGAGTTTGGAGAGTGTAAGCAAAAATTGTATCTACAATTGCCTCTTAAATTTACCTAGAAGCAGTGAAGTTAGCAGCTTTCAATGACATCCTGGAGCCATTTCTCATTATGTATAGTTGCAAATCACAAATTACAGCTAATTCAGGAAGGCTTGCTGTTCATTGGAAAAGAAACAAAAAGTTTTCAATAAAATAAAATAAAATTCACTCACAAAAAAATATTTTTTCGCCTATGGGAGAGTAACAAAGGTGAGAAAATTGGGAAAACTGAACCACTACTCTCCCAGACTTAGAGTTCTGTCAGGATGCCTACTGACTTTCAATTGTTTTTTTTTTGTTTTTTTTGGTTGAGCAAATTTTTTTCTCTTTGTGCAAAAAGATTGCAAGTGTTCCTGATTTAGCTGTACTATATTGGTGCGCCCGCAAAAAACTCATGAAAATTTGAGATTTTTTTCTTGTTTCTTTTTTTTTCCCAAAGTTTAGACACAGTAATGTGGGTTGTGCAATTGTAGGAGTTGGTTTTTCCTTGAATAGCTGTTTTCAGTCAGCACAACATGTCTCCATGATAACCATTGGTGGTGTGTTATTCATGTTGTACTTTGGAATTAATCAAAATCCAGTCATAAAAGCCATAATGAAAGAAAAGAAAACTTATCTTTTCCATCTGCGCAATAGGTACCATCCGCACTGGTTTGTTTGTTGGATCAGGAGAAGCATTGCATCAAGGTGGCCCAGTTGGTCTGCTTCTCAGATATAGCATCATGGGTTAGTAAACTTGTCATTATTATCTCACAATCTTGATTCACAATTTCCAACTAACTTTCTTTCTTCACTACTGCTTGTCAGGCACGGTTGTATACAGTATGATGGTGGCACTGGTCAGTTGGGTTTCTTTGTATCTTTACAGGCTCATGAGAAATGCTTTTATTGATGGAATTTTTGTGGTACCCACAATTTTTCAGGGTGAAATGGTGAAGGAGTTGGTTTTGCTTGAATAGCTGTTGTCAGTCAGCTGTCTCATGTCTCCCGCACACGTTTTGACATCTTCATCATCAAACATATTCTGAATTCAATGTAATTCAATGTACTGAATTCAATGTTTTTAACTGAGTACGTATTTAATGTACCACTCTCAAATTCCAATAGTAATTTTTGCATAAACTCTCCAAGCTTTTATCCTAGGCTAAGGCCGGTGGAAGGTTGGCTGTGTAGAATAAAAAAACCAATCAGCTCACAAGAAGCTAACTTTCAGCAGCATTGCTAATGGGTGTATATCCTTGGTGAACCTACTCCACTTTTCTGTTTAATTTCTCTAATTATCCATCATGATCCAGTCGTGGTTTTGCACCTGAATCGGAATCTCTACCCGGGTCCAACTCGGCTTGAGCGCAATGTCGGATGTCAGTGCGAAGCCCATGCAGTTATAAATATGACCAAACGGAAACACACAAACAATTCCTAGACATCTACACCACAGGAGCGATCAAGGAAAACTCAAAGGTTACCTCGACGTTCGAGCAAAAACCTCACGTTTTTGTGACGTGTGAGGAATGACAACGTCTTGTAAACCCGTACAACGTTGATGAGGCGTTGAGGGCTCAGATACATCGTCAGAACCCGCGTGCAACGTAGCGGGTCTACCAACGTTGTGCCAGTTTTTGGGCCTCCCGTTACAAGGACGTTCGAGTTTTCTCAACGCTTTTCTGAGGCGTTGAGGGGACGGTGGCCGTGCATTAGACTGTTCTGCCAACTAACCAGTTCCCCCAACGTCAAGAATAGGACCATCGTTCCCTCAACATCTATGCAAAGCGTTGAGGGAACATCATATTGCTTTATTATGTTTTCCAAACAGCCAAGAGACCGCAAAGCGGTTACATGATAATTAGAAATAATACATTGAACTCCCAGCTACGGGTGTTGATGGTTGGTGCGGCGTTGGGACCCGGCTTCCTCCGGGGGTCTGTGACGGTGATTCCGGAGGAGAAAGGTCGGCAGCTGCCGGGGCTTCGGCTAAACCCCAGCGATTTAAGCCAGTCTCCATGATCTTTGTGAGCCTGGGTCTCTAAAGTGACAACAGGACACAAGGTTTGGGGGGCACTACTGGTTGTATTTCAAGGATATGGGATACAACTAGTAGAGGAAAAGAGAAGAGGAAAGGGGAAAGGGGAATAATTGATCTTTTTATTGATTGTTTGTTTGTTTAGAGTGCTCTTATAAGATCAATGAGCTCAACCTGGAAAAGTTGGCTAAGCTGTGCCAGAGTCTTTAGAAATGCAACAGCCTCCTCACACACTAAGGAAACAGTGGAGGGACAACAGAATTAGTAAACTAATCTGCCCTGATTTTTAGACTTATAGTCAAGGTTCTAAAAGGGTAACCTGTTGATGACTTGATCTGATCTGATGATTTGAACTTGGGTTGATCTGCTTTGATGATGGATGAGGAAAGGGAAAAGGAAAGGGGAGAAGGGGAGACAGAGAAGGACTACTGTCAGAAGAGCAAGGTTCAGAAAGGGGACTGACTGACAATACTGGTGAGGTACTGGGTGAAAGAGGCCTTTGGTTGGTTAGAGTGGTGAGCTGTAACTTGATGAATCCTTGGTGATCTGAGTTGGTGGTTCTGGGTGTCTGGAGGTTGTGTATCCTCCCTGCAATGGAGGATACACCAACTTCGAAAATTTTCAAGGTTTGATTATGTAATCTCACCTGTAGATGTGGTTGGCTGGCCTTGGTTTACTTGCTCAACTATTTGTGGCGTAGAATTATTTATTTAATTACTCTATGAAGGAGTTGAGCAATTACAAAGTGTTCAGTGAGCACTATGGTCAAAATTTAATGAGGAAACAGAATTTGCAGTCAAAATGGTGATTAAGATTGAGGATAAAAAGATATAAGGCTATTGTTCATTATTTATTGGGAGAAAAAGGGAATAAGGCAAGCTTTAGGTCAGTTGTGATGACTCTAAGGCTGACAATCTTGGCCCATTGATCTGGCAAGATTGCTTCAATGGGCAGGTCTGCTAATCGACGATGATCCTCCGGGGCGTGGAGAGAAGCTGAGTTGAGGATGAAAGTTTGACCATCCCGATGGTGAACTTCCGGAGTCTTGATGGTTGTATCAAGCCGCTCGATCCGGGTGCTTCTGGTCTTTGTGACTCGACATCCGGCCGATTGGCAGTCATGCTGCAAATTCAGGGTGTTCACAATATCCTGAATCATGTGATGAATGAGTATGCAATCAATTAATTATTACTATGAACACTCACCAAGGATTGAACCAAAATGGTTTGATTAGTTTCGAAAAAACACCTCATCCCGTAGAATGGATGAATGATGGAGCGCTCCATCCGGTTCACATGGACAAAAAATAAGCCTTCAGCAATCCAAATAGAACAAACACGCCCAATGTAGTCATCTGATCCATTGGATTGAATCTAAACAGAGCAAAATAGATTATGAGTGTGATTGATGATGTTAAAAAAAAACATGAAAAAAATGTTTACCTGAACAAAAGTGGATTTGCAGATCAAATCATGTGGATTTAATTGAAATTGGGTGATTTGGGTGATACTTCCAAGATGGAATTGGGCGGCCAAAGAGATTGGAATGACAACTTCATCTTCCCTTTTCAAAGCTGACCTTTTTTGATATGGATAGTGCGTGGCTGGATTGGATAGATCTGAGTTGAATCCAAAAGATTTCTGAATGATAGGGTTATTCTTAAAGAAAGAAAGAATTTCAGGTGAACATCTTGAGGTGGTTTGGTTAGATTTGTCATATGTAACACCACCAGATAAGATAAAGCGTAAAGCCAAAGAATTTAAGAAATTGATAGCTATATCACGCCCAGGTGCTTGCTTGTTTGAGTGAGTAGAGGAATTACGGAGGACACCATTGAATGATTCAAATTTTTCAGTAGAAAAAAGACTTGCTGGACCAAACCGTTGAATGGATTCAGGGAGATGATATAACATGTGAAACTTGGGCTTGTTGATCCATTGGGCAGTGAATTTGATCAAATGAGACATGAAAATATCAATCCGTTGCTTGAGTTCTTCTTGATAGGTTTTCATGTTGCTGATGTGAGTTTGAAAGACATAGGAAGAGAGCAGAGAAAGAGAAAGCCAGAGAGATTTCTCTCCTTCAGTCATGAAAGGGAAGAAGATAAAGCTAGGGGAATGGCTTGAAGGAATATTTTGAAGTCTTTTCCCACAAGTGATTGGGAATGATTGATGAGGTAGAATGGTTTGAGAAGTGGAATGTTCAATGTGTCAGCCACCAAGATATTACATGTATTATGTAACATGTAATAATGTAACATGTAATACTTGAAAACTGCAAGCTTGAATAATTATTTTTCTATTCTTTATTTATTTATTATTTTTATAGTCTGAACAGAAAGGAATTTAGACCTTATCATTTTATCAAATGGTACAATAGTCTAACAGTAAGAGACTGGCTCAGTAATAACTGTCATTGACATAAGGACCTGAGTTCAAGCCACACTCATGACCACATTGAATAAAAATCATTTATTTAAATTATTTCTATCTTTTACTAAAATTAAGTTATAATTTAATTTATGAAAATCTTTGGAAAATTAATTTTCAAACATGCAATAAATGGATAAAGAACCATTTATTGGCATAGTTTTCTTCATGAAAATCCTGGAAGATCCAAGATTAACCCATCGTAATTCATAGTATAAAATTACACATGAATAAGGGTAAATCTTTATGTAAAGTATATTAATTATGCAGTAATGACTTATAAAGTAAATCCCACATGTTTAACTCTCCAGAGCAAGCGCTTTTTCAAGCTCTAAACCCAAAGGAAGTTACATGTACATGTGATTAAGAATTACTTAGTTTGATTAAGGAAAATAAACATTAAATTAAGTTAATTAATAAACATGGTGACATTTTAATTAACAATGACACCATGCTTCCCTTCTTACCACGAACAGGCTGATCAGAATCACCTGTCAATATTGCCCCAATCCCCACTGACAATTAAATTGCAGAGGAATTAATACAAATATTTTATTATTTAAGGAGGAGGTCTCTTCACCAAATTGAAGATATCCTCCCCCCATCAATTTTAACATACACCAGATAACTTATTATAAGCTACAAAGGCGCTCACCTTCTCCTGTAAGTAAGGAGGACTGGCCTTTATTTATATACTATCTAATTAGTTAAAATTCTTCAAAACAAACCCTCCTCAATTAATTAAAATATCTTTAATTAATTGAAAAAAACCGTGTTCAAGTCTGGTTAGCCCTTCAGAGGATTTATTCCCATAACTGAAGTTTTGGCAGCAGGGTCATAACCTGTTTTTATTTGATACTTAGTGTTTTATAACACTTTAAGTACTTTGCTTTTATTGGAAATTGTCTATTTACACTTTTAAGTGTAAAATACTTCTTTAGTCCTTACTGTACACGCCACAATAAGTGGAGTAGAGTACAGAAAGCTGACACAATGAGTCTGTGTTGAAAGATTGGAAGCGCCCAGTTAATTCAACCAGCTTATTCTTGTTTTTAGGCTTTTTCATTTTTGTAATAAAATCCCGGACCAGATACTTAACCACTCCAAGTAAGAAAACATGGAGGATTTCTACTGGTGTATCCTTGCAACCATCAAAAGCTTCAATCCAAAAAAAAAACAGAAAAATGATAAGGTTAGTGTAGTGAAGCAAAATAAAACATGCAAAGGAGTTATTAAGTGAGAAGAATACCCAGGAGACATAGAAAAGGATTGAACAATTCAGTTGGATCCTTCTCCTCCCATTCTGTGATCATGTCCTTGACCCAAGCTGGTGATTTCTGATGTTTGCCTTCAATGACTTGATTGTTCATTGAGTCAGTTATACCATAAGTAAGCCTCTGAGACTTGAAAGCAGTGATGTTCTTGGTGTTGAAAATGTTGTATAGATCATATGTGTTTTCGATGGTCTTGGTCCATGATTGTGGTTGGTTTGGTGCATAATATCCATTTTGGTCCAGACTCAAGAATTGACTTAAATAAAAGAGAGTTTTTTTGTCGGATTTTTTGGGAGCATGAAGGGTACATATTCGACATGGATTGAGTGAGGCGCCTGGAATGGGGGTGTTTGTAATCTCTGCATGCATTGGGGAATCTCCAAGGAAAAATAACATCATACTCATAACTAGCACAGGTTGGCCAATTGAAACATCATAAGCATCAAACCCATCCAAAGTCATTTCACTAGAAGAATATTGGAACAAATTACAATTATAATTAGTTTTAATTCAAAAGTATAAATGTACCACAAGTTAGCTATATATAGAAAATTACTCACTTTGATTCCTTGACAATTTGGCGGCCGGTTTCCACAACTCCTGCACGGTTTGAGGTTGACAAAAAGTGACAGTTGTACTCTTGATTTGATAAACTGGGGGGAAGGCCAGATAAAGTGAAATAAAATGAGATATGTTTGTTGAATTGCTTTGAGACATTTCCAGAAGTATCATCGGAGTACATTGTAGTAGGGACGTGTCAAATAATTCTTCCGCCTGCTTTGGCACGCCAAGGATTTGGTAATTTGAGCTCTTGACAAGTTTGATTGATTGAATTGGTCTCATATATTTTATGTTGAATTAAAGTTGATAAAAATATGTTTTTGAGCTTGATATTTGAATATTCATTCTTGAATTGACTGACTGGGATGATGAATAATTCAGAGGAAGAGTATTGTATTTTAGAGGGGATGAAAATTTGAAGTTGAGGTGATGGTAGGCCAGTTCCAATAATGTGAGGGAGAACACACTTGGCAAAGAGTTGGGATTCAAATTTGTAGATGAAGATTGGAACATAAATCTGATTGTCAAAAGTTTCCAGTGGCTCAAAAATGTAAAGTGTTGACAATTATTGGTGCACATCTGTGGTCTGCATGTGGCTGTGAGGTCTTCACGCCATTTTTGAGACTGGGTTAATTTAGAGCAATTATGGCCATAAGGATCCTCTGGATAAAACTTATTAAGCACCGATCAATCTTGTTCTCACCGATTGACCGTGTCATTCCCCGGTCAGAGACCACTCCCCCCTCTTTGGTCATCTTAAGCTTGATCATAATCATCTGGTGACGTCGGCCTCTTTTCTTTCTCTCAACCCATTCACAACCTCCCCTTCTCAGTATGTCCCACACGATAAACCATAACCAGCCACACAACCACCATTCTCATCCACCGCTCAGGGGAGGAAACCAAACAGTGATGCCTCCACCATCTCGGCCAGCTTCTCATCTGGGCCGACCAGCATCTCGCTCTACAGGTATCTTTTGTAAGTACCCTGCTGTTATCACTGAGGTGTATGTATAATGTACTGATTAGCCCTATATTGTATTCAGTACCACCTCATATTCAACAGCAACGATCACTTGTTAATCCTGTTTATCCTTTACCTCCTATGACCGAGGTTCCAAACCAATTTTCCGGAGGAGGTCGCAACTTTGTGGATCAATCAGGAGCTGACCCAATTTTTCAAGTTGCAGGAGTGTGTAACTCTTACACTAGTAATCCCCGGATTGAGAGTGCATCCAATAATGATGCGGATGTTCAATCAAGCTTGGATCAACTTGGAGACCGGTTTGACTCACCATCACCTCGAGACCGGTTTGACTCACCATCACCTCAATCAACCCAAATCAGTGGTGTTGACCATGATTCCCTCCAGAAAATATTTGGTTTGTCAGAAACAAAGCTAGTCTTAGCTAAGAAGATCCTCGAGGTATGTATTTCATTCATTATGTATTTATTTAATACCTAACAAACATTAGATTAACACATCCTTATGTCTTTCTAACAGATGAACCAAGAAAACATCATGGGTGCTCTTGTTTATGGGATCATCTCCCTCAAACCCGAAGGTTTTGGCTCTGGCGAGGTGCATGTCCCAGCCCCTATGGTCAACCCTGAATTAAGCAGCTTTCACTACAGTAAATATATACAGGTGAGTAATTTGGCTACATAATTAATCTCCCTACATTTGTTTCTGCATCATTAATAACTAACAATTCCTTTAAATAGGAAAATGTGCGAGATTTTGTCCGTTCAAAAGTCATGGATGCCCGAGTTATTTCTTATAGCCGAATAGCCAATAATGATGGGGTTGCACTACCAGCTTCGCTGGAGAATTCGACGCAGGTATGAGATATAACTCACTGGATAAGTTGGCTGGTTTTCTAATGATCTATTCATGTGTCAATGTAGGCTCATATTCGCAGCTTACCAGAGAATGTCAAGATTGGACACCTGCCACCGGGGTTCATCCAAGGTACTGGTCCCTCTCATCGCAGTGTTCTCAAGCTAGTTCGGGAATGCTTGAAGCATACTCGAGTTACTCTTCGTAATCATGTAGGTCTCCTGACTGGTTTCAGATCTCCAATTCTAACTCATTAATTGACTGCATCTTTGCAGCTCCTGAAGAACATTGTGGAAAACAGCCTTTTCAAGGTTCAAGGTCTGGCTCCGAGCCTCAAGGACTTATACAACCTTGTAAGTTTTTCTCCACTCCAGTATGAAATTTGGATATGCCTCTAATTCATGACCAACAGGTCTCTTCCACCTTCTCTGTCACGGCTACACGAGGTGCTTCAGATGATTGGTCAAAAGTTGATGTTTGAACAAAAGTTCGGTTTGCCTATCTGCGATTGGAAACGGCCCAGTTTGTGTTGACACCTACTCCGGGACATGGTAAGCAATGGATCAACATTGACAACCAGCTACTCTTCATAAGCCAACAATCAGCGGACTACCTCAGAGAGTATGTCATTTTTTTAATCATCTACTTGACCCCGTGTTATTCAAACTAACTTGTTCATTTTCCAGATGGGCAAAACTCATCTTGCAAAGGGATGATGCCATTTTTGGCCCCAAGGGTGTGGTTTATGCAGATGTCCAACACTTGCCACATCTGCCTACCCACGAAGAGGTTTTGGATAAAGTTTGCCAGCGTTTCCCTGCCGCTGCTTACACTTGAATTGTGACCGTCATTAGCACGCACTATTAGATTTTTTTTTCTCTTTCTGTACTTCGCTGTCTGTCATCAACTGCCTGCCGGTGTAATATCACCGTTTTATGGTTTAAATCCTCCCCCGATGAGTGTAAACAACCATTTCATGATTTACATCCTCCGCCGATGAGTCGTAACCACCAAAAGTAAAAAATATACATAAATGGTTGAGCTACCGCGGCAATAAAATTGCCAGTGGAACTAAAATGCAAACTGCCGGCGCCTGCCCGACTGGAAGGAACCCGGAACAAAAACAAAAATTGAAAATAATAAATAGAGAGATTCTGAAAATACATAAATGCCGGCCGTTCCGCGGCCGGAAGAAGGCCCCGCGTCTTTACCGGGAAACCTATTTCATGCGTTGGCTCGTCGGGGCCCAAACGTTGGGCAGAGGTTTTTGCAACGGTGGGCTAACATCCTTATGAGGTTCCAGGAGTGGGTGGTCTGACGTTGAGCTACCGTGATTTCTCCGTTGAACCACGGTCCCAGAAACCCCAACCAACTTAACCAACATTGGTTGTGAACGGGCCAACCGCGTGTCAACGTTGTGCTGCAGTGAGCAGCGCAACGTTCCATCAACCTCTGGATCCTTCGTTGACGCAACGTTGCACTGCTCCTGTGGTGTAGTAGAACCTCTAATATTCAGAAACATCGCAATCAGCAACAAAATTGGATTCGGGGGCGATTGGGGTTGACGTTGATGTGGATCGAAGTGTTCTTTCATCGGATCAAGAGTTCAAGAAGGGAGGCGGGGAAGAATAAGAAGAGGGCAAACAAGCCTGTCAGGAAAGCAAACAGGCCGGGATTTTGCGACCAAGAAATCAGGATAGCTGAGACACAAATAAGTTGAGCGATTGCGTGAAACTTGTCTTGATGGGATGAGATGGAAGAAGCGATCCAGCTGAAGATGACTAAAGAAAAGTAAAACCCGCGCTGGAAAGAACTGAGGCAGCAATAACAAATAGGAGCAAATTGTACGAGAGTTTGATGATAGGGTGTGAGCGAGCTGGGCTTGAACAGATGAAGCGATAGCAGGAAAAAGAAAACAAAGAGTAATGAAGTGATCATGACTTGAGAAGGGTGGGGAGAAGAGCATGAGTTTGGCAGCGAAGAGGACCCGGACATCTCTGATCTACAGGCTACAGCTGACGAGTAAAATTTCTGCTGCAACCTGTATACATCCTACTAATCTTAGTCTCAGTTTTCGATGACTTGCTTACAACCTCACTAGAGACGTGACAAAACTGTCCGCAGTCACAGCCTAGGCTCTTAGCTAGATTGGCGGCAAAAACTTCTGTCACATTCCTGAGGGCCCACTGCCAGCGAGGCTTTCAGGTTGGTAGTAGTAGAGCGGCACTTGAGAAAAACAACTGCACCCGTCATCTTCTGTTCAGCTCATGGTTTCTACAAGATGGTAGGAAATCAGCGTAATACTCCGGATTGCGAACGTGTGCTAGCCTTCTTGAAAGTCAAGCTGCAATCCATTCGAGAGGATGATCTTTGGTCAGCTGCTTGGTACATGTCGAAGTTTCTCAAGACACCCTACGTTCTATCAGCCGGAGAGAGAGAATGGCTACAAAAAGAATACAGTCAACGAATGAACCGGGTTCGATATGCAGTCACTTTGCTAGAAAACACTGCCCGTCAACACGCCGTAGAAGATTTTGACGACTGGCTGGAAAGCGGAAAAGAGTTCAAAGCGGTCGACATAGAAAGCGCCAAGAAGCACAAAGAAAAAACGGCTCAGCTGCTTGAAGATATCAATTGCTACGGGCGATCGGCAGGTTACATGTGGGCCATCATCAACATGAAGGTCGACCTGGGCTGGCCACTAGCTGGAGAGGCATTCGAGCTGGAGGCAATGGGGGCAAGCCCTGGCATGAAGAACCTGGAGAAGTAGGTCCTAGACGTTGATGTGGATCGAAGCGTTCTTTCATCGGATCAAGAGTTCAAGAAGGGAGGCGGGGAAGAATAAGAAGAGGGAAAACAAGCCTGTCAGGAAAGCAAACAGGCCGGGATTTTGCGACCAAGAAATCAAGATAGCTGAGACACAAATAAGTTGAGCGATTGCGTGAAACTTGTCTTGATGGGATGAGATGGAAGAAGCGATCCAGCTGAAGATGACTAAAGAAAAGTAAAACCCGCGCTGGAAAGAACTGAGGCAGCAATAACAAATAGGAGCAAATTGTACGAGAGTTTGATGATAGGGTGTGAGCGAGCTGGGCTTGAACAGATGAAGCGATATCAGGAAAAAGAAAACAAAGAGTAATGAAGTGATCATGACTTGAGAAGGGTGGGGAGAAGAGCATGAGTTTGGCAGCGAAGAGGACCCGGACATCTCTGATCTACAGGCTACAGCTGACGAGTAAAATTTCTGCTGCAACCTGTATACATCCTACTAATCTTAGTCTCAGTTTTCGATGACTTGCTTACAACCTCACTAGAGACGTGACAAAACTGTCCGCAGTCACAGCCTAGGCTCTTAGCTAGATTGGCGGCAAAAACTTCTGTTACATTCCTGAGGGCCCACTGCCAGCGAGGCTTTCAGGTTGGTAGTAGTAGAGCGGCACTTGAGAAAAACAACTGCACCCGTCATCTTCTGTTCAGCTCATGGTTTCTACAAGATGGTAGGAAATCAGCGTAATACTCCGGATTGCGAACGTGTGCTAGCCTTCTTGAAAGTCAAGCTGCAATCCATTCGAGAGGATGATCTTTGGTCAGCTGCTTGGTACATGTCGAAGTTTCTCAAGACACCCTACGTTCTATCAGCCGGAGAGAGAGAATGGCTACAAAAAGAATACAGTCAACGAATGAACCGGGTTCGATATGCAGTCACTTTGCTAGAAAACACTGCCCGTCAACACGCCGTAGAAGATTTTGACGACTGGCTGGAAAGCGGAAAAGAGTTCAAAGCGGTCGACATAGAAAGCGCCAAGAAGCACAAAGAAAAAACGGCTCAGCTGCTTGAAGATATCAATTGCTACGGGCGATCGGCAGGTTACATGTGGGCCATCATCAACATGAAGGTCGACCTGGGCTGGCCACTAGCTGGAGAGGCATTCGAGCTGGAGGCAATGGGGGCAAGCCCTGGCATGAAGAACCTGGAGAAGTAGGTCCTAGCATACATACCTATGTTGCAGTATGATACTGATTCAAGCTCCCTGAGCAGTATGGACGTGCCTGAGGACGACTGGGAGGTCATCTGTCCCGAAGAGGCTTGCCGAGGGAATTATCATGGTCACCAATGGGCGACCGATTAGTCAATTCGAGTGCATCCAATCGATCTTTAGTGCTCCTGTTGTATTCAACTTCGTTCTCGCTCTTTGAAATCCTGAATCCGCAAATGTATTTCCCAGAGGTTGGAGTACAATCTTTCCGGTGCTGCTCATAAAACCAGCTCGGTCATTGGAGAACAATTGCCCTCTTTGAAGCTTGGCAGACAGTTAATTTTGTCTGGGTGTGATTTCATCCCTCACAGAGAATTCCAGAGGGCTGACGGAATTGTCTAAGGGCATCTCCACCGGGGTTGCTAAACCGGGTTGCTATGCTAAATATAGCAACCCAACCCGGATATAGCAACTCCACCGGGGTTGCTATACCCCAGAAACCCATACCTGGGTTGCTATAGGAGTGCCAGATGTGGCACTCCTATAGCAACCCGATAGCAACCCATCGGCCAGATATCACACAGCAAAAAAGTGTGATATCTGGCCCCTCCCCCCCCCGGTTACTTTTCACCACACACAACCGGGAGGCTTCGGTTACACCCGAAGCCTTTCACCTCCCCAAGCTACGATATATCGCTACGATATATCGTAGCTTGCGGTGGGTAGCAACCCAGCCTCGGGTTGCTAAGACTGCGGCGAGGAGCCCCGGCACAGTCGATTTAGCAACCCGGATAGCTCCACGCGGTGGAGATGGCCTAAAGCAGGTGCAATCCCTGCCTCCCCACAAGGATGACATTAGACTATCCCACAGTGAGAGTCAGGACAGGCAAAAAATGCAAATTTCAACGCAGAAGGTTATTTTGGTGGTCCAAATTTTTTTCTCAAAAATAAATGCTACAGATGTGTAACCTGATTTAGCAAATTGCAACTTACCCTACTGAAAATTTTTGAAAATGGCAAAGCAGGCCTCCCTCCTGGATTTCTCAATCTTCATGAATTTGACGGGTTTGGAAATCTTTTCGCCTTTTCTGTTGAAAGGAGTTTTTCCTTAAATCCAATGTATGCATTTTTTGTTTTCAAAAATTTGGCCACCCAAAACTGGATGATCACGGCCCTCAATGCCGCTCTCTACAATTTCTTGCCATACAAGCTAGCTTAAGTATTGAAAATACACTTAGAAAACTGGGACATGTAGCCCTTGAACTTGCACAAGCATATTTCTTACAATCTCTTCTTATGGCAATTTGCAATTTGCACTGACCCTATGAATTCTCTACGCACTCAATATTACTCAATTTCCGCTAGAAAACTAATTGCATACCTAGAAAGGTGTGAGGAGTCCACCTTGTAGGGTGTGCATGTCACCGGTAAAGCATGTTCAGATAGGTTCAAATAAATACTTGTATCACATGCAAAATATGTGGATGATGCATTTTTCAAAATCAAACCAGACTGCGCTGACTGACTCCAATTTCTACGCACAGCGGCAGACGTGCTGCATCTGCCTGGCCAATCCCTGCAAATCCCCTTTTGCCATCTTCTGATCTTCCTCGTCCTTCAAGCCTCTTGAATACATATATGTACGTGCATAGGTAACATGTCCACCACTCTGTCAACACCGGTCCTAGTTCTTTCCACGCTTCCGCTTCACTTAAAAATACCCTAGTCGTTACGTTCCCAAGTCCCTCAAGCGCTTCCATCATTCAAAATTAGTTCTACAGTATTTATTCTATTATTATTATTTACGTAGAAGGTCAAGATCTGAATATGCCGCCTCGTCAAAAACCTCAAAGACTGCTTCATGAAGAGCCGCATGTCCTATTACAAAAGCAATTAGACGAGTTGGAGGTAAATACATTGTTGATTGTGACCCATAATCCTGTACATTAACCGGCCGATGTTGACTCCTCCTCGCCTATTTCAATATCCCAGAAAAGCATTGGATTGAGCTTCATTCAGGTAAACACTCGACTTGAAGCGCAGTTGTCACCCAGTGTACGTCAGTGAGTGTTTTTGTTTTTCTCGCTTTTGAGCTCAACGCTTTGCTTGGTGATAAAATTAGACGCAAACTGTAACCAACCTCGAAGCAAACTTAGATCAATTGCGAAAGGATGTGCTTAGTGTAAGTGTCACAAATGCCGGCGGCCATGGACGTGAGCTCATTTTTCATGGTTTTTAATTTTCTTCAGATGAAGAGTCCTCTTGAAGTAGAGGCATCTCGAAACGTATGTGGCCATCGGCTTTTATTTTTTCACTTTCCCGTTTGTTTAGACAATTTTTCTCCTGACCTTTGTACACACCTATGTAACTCGCTTTTGGGTAAGCTAGGCGTCAGTTTTGAATGATACTCAGGTGAAGGTCGCTCGACTGGAAGAGGCCATGTCGGAGGTAAGTGCTTTTTATCTACACATATGCAGTATTTGAAGCAGAACCGTTCAAGTTCCTTCTACCAATCATATCTCCTTTCTATCTTTTCACTCTGGCCAAATTAGCTGAAGGTTTTAAACGACATGAAATTGAAGGTTGCTCAACTGGACGAGGTCATGTCGGAGGTAAGCGCTTTTCTCTACACATATGCAGTATTTGAAGCAGAACTGTCCGAGTGTCTGCCACCAATCATTTCTCCTCTCTTCCTTTCACCCTTGCAAAATTAGCTACAGTTTCTGAAGGGCATGAATCTGAAGGTCGCTCAACTAGGGGAAGAAGTGACGGCAGTGAGCTCTACCGCAACTAGTATGATGGTGCATTTTACACTTGTTATCTGACTTTTTGATCATTACAACAGTTGAACCGGCAAGAGCGTAGAGCCTCGGAACTCAAAGTTGCCGTTCAAGATGACGCAAACAACCTAAACATCCAAAGCTTACAAACCGGAATCAAGGGAATGCGGGACATTGTGCAAGCAAATCAGGAGTTTTCGGCCGACATCCAGAAGAAGATGGGCGTGTACCAAACCGAAATAGATCAAATGCAAGCCATGGGAGTCAAAGTCCGTGAAGTTCCGTTGCTGTGTTGTTTTATTTATTTATTTATATTTTTTATATTTATTTATTTTTATTTTTATATTTATTTATTTATTTTTATATTTATTTTTATATTTAATCTATTTGTTTTTTTACTTATTTTTCAAAGCTTTCGCAACGGGTCCTCAACATCGAAAGGTTATCGCAAGAACACCAGCAAAAGCTTTCTGGACCCCACTGTGATGTCGCATCTGTTGTCAGAGAAAATGAGTTTATTGTGAAGCGCCAAGACGAAGTTTGCAACAAGCTTATGACCTTGGAGAAAATGATTTCTGAGTTTTCGAAGGATAATGGCGCCCTGAGGATTGTCAAAGCGGATGCAAAACACCAAGCAATGGCAAGTTCTGTGCTTTCCTGATGTTTACTTAATTGCACGTATTGGCCGGGCGGCTTACAAGCCTTAGCTGACAGGAAGTTGACGAGAGTGGCAATGAAGCGCTGACCCCAAAACTAGTAGATATTGGGGTAAAAACATGTACTAGTTTTTAAAAACACAAAAAATATGCAGCTGAACCAAATACTTCTCCAACAGACAAAACACTGCGCTGAAGCGGCGGAAATCCAAAACCGTCACCTAGCCAACTGTCAGCCTCCCTGATGCCAAGGACAAGTCCTTCTAGCTACAGGTGGTGCAAGGATATATGGAAAGAGTATATGAACTCTGGGTAAGGTACAATGTTACAATTCCCAAAAGACATGGGGGAATTGTGACGTAAAAATTGAGAGAAAAATAGGTTAATAATTATATCAAATAAATTTAATATAATTAAAACCAGAGGGGCCTGATAAATCAGGGGTGGTTTAGATCCCTCTAAGGTATCTTACAAATAAATGCAGAGGATTTAGGTACCTGGAACACTGGGGCCTGTTGGAACAGGGGTGGTTTAATCCCAGGAATGGAAATGGGGGAATATCTTCAAGAAAAGGGTTATTACTTACTAGTAATAAACCTTGAGGGATCTTGGGGATATTCTGGGTGAAACTGGACAGTTGGAAGCGCTTGGATGGATGGTTGGTGGAGCTTGATGGGCACTGTGAAGTTGTTGGGGAAGACAGGGCTAAAGAATAACTACTAAGAAGCTTACCAGACTGTGTTATAAAGATGTATATATCTAATAAGAAGTGGGTAAGGTTGTTAGTGGGTATTGGGAAGCATGAGGAGCCTTCTTTGGGCGGTTGGAGAGCTCCTTAAATAGTCTTGAGTTCCCCCTGGGGACCCTGTAGTTATTATTGGCCAACTTGTGGGATCTTTGGACCACATTTTGGCCATTTTTGTTTTCTTGGTGACGCTTCAGCAGCCCCTGCTTTGAATACACGTCACCAATTGATTTTATTAGTGTATTTTATTATTATTTATTTATTTATATTGACTTACAGTCTGTAGTACATTAGTACTGTTTGTTATAGATGTAATACTAGTGGCTTATTTGTATTTTATAATAAGCCACAGTATTGTTTGTACTGTTTGTTCAGTCAGTATATTTTGATTATATGTATAAATAATAATACAATCTAGTATAATTAATTATTTAATCCCCAGTAACCTTTATTACATATATAACATGTGTGATGAGGTCACTGGGGTGTGTTTTTACTGATTTGGGTGTACCTGAGTGACTGTGGAGTCCGCGTGCCAAGCTGAGAGTCTGTAAGGGGCTTAATGCTTGCGCGGGGGCTTGTATCCCAACTTTGGCGCGGGCTTTCAGACACGCGGGTTGAACTTCAAGTTCTGCGGACTGCGGTACGCGGGGTTTGAGTAAACCACGGTGTATTTACACTATCTCTCCTAATTTACACAACACCTCATTTCCGTGACTGGAAATGGGGTTTAAGCATATGTATATATATATATAAGCATTTAATTACGGCAAGTACTTTTTATTTAAAAGGTACTTGCTAATTCTTCTTTGCTAATTTACATAGTGAAGGAGTGGGAATTAGGGGTACCTGTGAGTGAGGTACCCTAGGTTAAATTTAGTGTAGATTCAGAATATCAAATAATATTCTACATATTATTTGATATTCTATATTTTTTATAATAATTCTTGTGGTAAACTTGTGACAGGTTGCTCTGTCATAGTAGCAAGCTGACAACAAGGCTATACAACCTTGTCGGCCAGGAGGACTTCCTCCTGGCTGACAAGGTTGTATAACCTCGTCAGCCGGGAGGAAGTCCTCCCGGCTGACGAGGTTATACAACCTCGTCAGCCAGGAGGACTTCCTCCTGGCCGACGAGGTTGTATAGCCTCGCCGGCCGGGAGGACTTCCTCCTGGCCGACGGGGTTGTATAACCTCGTCGGCCAGGAGGAAGTCCTCCCGGCCAACGAGGCTATACAACCTCGTCGGCCAGGAGGAAGTCCTCCCGGCCGACGACGTTATACAACCTCGTCGGCCAGGAGGACTTCCTCCTGGCTGACGAGGTTGTATAGCCTCGTCAGCCGGGAGGAAGTCCTCCCGGCTGACGAGGTTATACAACCTCGTCAGCCAGGAGGACTTCCTCCTGGCCGACGAGGTTGTATAGCCTTGCCGGCCGGGAGGACTTCCTCCTGGCCGACGAGGTTGTATAACCTCGTCGGCCAGGAGGAAGTCCTCCCGGCCAACGAGGCTATACAACCTCGTCGGCCAGGAGGAAGTCCTCCCGGCCGACGAGGTTATACAACCTCGTCGGCCAGGAGGACTTCCTCCTGGCTGACAAGGTTGTATAGCCTCGTCAGCCGGGAGGAAGTCCTCCCGGCTGACGAGGTTATACAGCCTCGTGCCGGGAGGAAGTCCTCCCGGCTGACAAGGTTGTATAACCTTGTCAGCCGGCCTCGCTCACGTAATCAAGTGGGCCCTCCCACTTGATTATGTGAGCGAGGGGGGACCCGCACACCAAACAATTGGCGTGCGGGGCCCACACGCCAATTTTATTTGGCGTGCGGGGCCCACACGCCAAAAAAAAATGGCGTGTGGCAACCACACGCCATTTTTGGCATGTGGGTCTCACACGCCCTTTTTTTTTGGCGTGTAGACCCTACACGCCAAAAAAAAATGGCGTGTAGGCCCCGCACGCCAAAAAAAATTGGCGTGCGGGTTGGCGTTGGCGTGCGTTTATCAACGCCCAAGGTTTTCTAGTCTTTCATTGTTGCATGATGAATCACATCTGGCCAGATTCTCTCATAACTACAATATGTTTCACATGAGCTTTCAAGAAGTAAATCATTCACTTAAATCACAAGCCTGCCCAACCCTACATCTCTAATCTTCACATTGTCACCATGGTATAGCATAATGCCCACATATACCTTGAACCATACCATTTTACCTTGAACTTTAGCAAGGGAAGTATACCAAACAAAAAATTAATAAATTAAATGAAAGCTTACATTCATGGTTCCATTCATTTCTGTCAGAGTCTCACAGAATTTATTTCCCAGCAAATAATCAATGCTACTATGTCTTCACAAAATTGATTCAGTCATATTCATTTTTACTGTATTGCAACAACACTTTACCAGTGGAACCTTCTTCCAGAATCTTTCACGTGACTTGACAAACAATCTTCCAAAGATCTATCCAGTTATGTACTCTCATACTCTATGACGGCCTGGTGTCTCAGTTCATGCTATCTTTTTTGAAAAAGTTTTCAATCACTGCTGATCAAAACAAACCCAAGTTATCCCAACACTACTCATTATACTCTCACTAGGTCCCCCCCCTTCAGACAACCAAGATTTATGTCATGATGGTTCCACCTGTTAAGCATTCACCATCATTATCATTGGCTGCTGTCCCCACACATGAGATTGAAAATGGTCCATTCCTATTTCATATTGTAAATTCCTTATTGATGGTTAGTGTCAGTTAGAGCTGGAATAGTATCAAGATGAGAACACAAGATGGCTTGATGCCTCTGGATCTGTACAACAGGTTGAGAATGAGTTTGTTGTTTAAATTATAACACAAATAATATCCATCAAAAGGTAGATTTTGCTTCATCAACATCTGATGGTTGGGATCTTATAGGAAGAAAATTAAGAGAAAAATGGAGGAAAATTGGACCACTTGAACAAGCAAGGGTCAGAATTCACTGGTAAATCTTGATAAAATTAAAATCTCTTTCTCCACCTAAACACAATTATTAGACCAATACACACAAGTTCCTCACTGTGGTCATCAAACCAGCTTTCATGGTGAGGAATCAGGATCCATAAATCAAAGGATAATATGTATCATTCTCAATGCCTTATCTCAGTTTTGAGTCTCTGCCAGGGCAAAAATGATCCTTTCTCATCTCTATCAATTTTGTATTACTGTTCAACACAAATGTTCAGTTTTAATATTCTGGTTTATCCTTTTTGTTTTTAATTTCTGGGGAATCCTCACCATTTATGGATCCCAATGAAATATTCAATTCCCTGAAGCTTCTGAAGCCTCAAAATACAAATGATCATTTTCACAAATATTTGAATACAATTGCATGATGCAATTTGTTAGCTTAGATAGTGATAATAAATTCAATTCTACCTGTTATACCTCTCAATTCATTGCCATGGAGTGGCAGTTTCTACTAGATTCTTATTTGTGAATTTTACTGACTTTGCAATGAAAGAACCATTTATCATTCATTTTATTTTGTGATTGGAAACCATAATCAGTTGCCAAAGCATGTGTAGGTAGGTGTAAACATTAATCCTACTAGAGGAATTATGACAGTCAGTCTGGAGCTAATTAACATCTTAATCTGCTTGTAAGTGTGATAATTATGTGACTATCACCAGTGAGAGACAACAAGACTACCAATCATCTCTCATTTTTTTTGGGACGTTAATATATTGGACATTACACATATTCCATCCCAACATACTTTCCATGGCTCAAATCAGGATAAATGGGTATCCTCAAGGGCCCTGGGGAGCTGCTAAGCTTGATAAGTTTTTTTGGAAATCCACAATCTTTACTATTAAATCTTGAAGAGACTTCTTGAACAAAAAAATATTGCATTATTATTGGGTTCATTCCACGGCTGATGGTAGGATCATCATTCCATTATAATTTGGGCGTTGATAAATGCACGCCAACGGCGCACGCCAACGCCAACCCGCACGCCAATTTTTTTTGGCGTGCGGGGCCTGCACGCCATTTTTTTTTGGCGTGTAGGGCCTACACGCCAAAAAAAAGGGCGTGTGAGACCCACACGCCATTTTTTTTTGGCCGCACGCCAAATAAAATTGGCGCGTGGGCCCCGCACGCCAATTGTTTGGCGTGCGGGTCCCCCCTTGCTCACGTAATCGAGTGGGAGGGCCCACTCGATTACGTGAGCGAGGCCAGCTGACGAGGTTATACAACCTCGTCAGCTGGGAGGACTTCCTCCCGGCACAAGGCTGTATAGCCTTGTCAGCCGGGAGGACTTCCTCCCGGCTGACGAGGCTATAAAACCTCGTCAGCCAGGAGGAAGTCCTCCTGGCCTACGAGGTTGTATAACCTCGTCGGCTGGGAGGAAGTCCTCCCGGCTGACGAGGTTATACAACCTCGCCAGCCAGGAGGACTTCCTCCTGGCCGACGAGGTTATACAACCTCGTCGGCCAGGAGGAAGTCCTCCCGGCCGGCGAGGCTATACAACCTCGTCGGCCAGGAGGAAGTCCTCCTGGCTGACAAGGTTGTATAACCTCGTCAGCCGGGAGGACTTCCTCCCGGCTGACGAGGCTATACAACCTCGTCAGCCAGGAGGAAGTCCTCCTGGCCGACGAGGTTGTATAACCTCGTCGGCCGGGAGGACTTCCTCCTGGCCAACGAGGTTGTATAGCCTTGTCGGCCGGGAGGACTTCCTCCTGGCCGACGAGGTTATACAACCTCGTCGGCCAGGAGGAAGTCCTCCCGGCCGGCGAGGCTATACAACCTTGTCGGCCAGGAGGAAGTCCTCCTGGCTGACGAGGTTGTATAACCTCGTCAGCCGGGAGGACTTCCTCCCGGCCGACGAGGTTGTATAACATCGTCGGCCAGGAGGAAGTCCTCCTGGCTGGCGAGGTTGTATAACCTTGTCAGCCGGGAGGACTTCCTCCCGGCCGACGAGGTTATGCAACCTCGTCGGCCAGGAGGACTTCCTCCTGGCTGACGAGGTTGTATAGCCTCGTCAGCCGGGAGGAAGTCCTCCCGGCTGACAAGGCTATACAGCCTCGTGCCGGGAGGAAGTCCTCCCGGCTGACGAGGTTGTATAACCTCGTCAGCCGGCCTCGCTCACGTAATTGAGTGGTCCCTCCCACTCGATCATGTGAGCGAGGGGGGACCCGCACGCCAAACAATTGGCGTGTGGGACCCGCACGCCAATTGTTTGGCGTGCGCTCCCACACACCAATTGTTTGGCTTGTGGGAGCGCACGCCAAACAATTGGCGTGTGGGACCCGCACGCCAATTGTTTGGCGTGCGCTCCCACACGCCAATTGTTTGGCGTGTGGGAGCGCACGCCAAACAATTGGCGTGCGGGGCCCACACGCCAATTTTATTTGGCGTGCGGGGCCCACACGCCAAAAAAAAATGGTGTGTGGGAACCACACGCCATTTTTGGCGTGCAGGTCTCACACACCAATTTATTTTGGCGTGTAGACCCTACACGCCAAAAAAAATGGCGTGTAGGCCCCGCACGCCAAAAAAAATTGGTGTGCGGGTTGGCGTTGGCGTGCGCGCTTGGCGTGCGTTTATCAACGCCCTTATAATTTTGTAGGTTGATATGAAAATAAAGGTTTCTTCAAATTTTTATGAGTATAATCTTTGGTCTAATGAAATTAAAGTTAAATTTACTGCAGTTGGGGTTTTTGTGACTTTGTGGCCACCAGATAGACTCCAAATGATTTACAATGGTTTTGTTGTGAAGCTTTATTGTATTTTTGATTGGGTGAAATTCCAAGTGAAAATTTCCATAATCCATTGTATGAGGCAGCTAAAATAGTTCTTATAAGTTATTTTGAAGTGTATTAAAATAGACATGAGATATAGTGCCTGTGTGAACTTCTTGGGAGGTTTAAATTGAGATTTCCAATTGCCTATTTTTATTTGAAGGCAAAAATATGATCCCACACCTGGATGTGTGTCCCAGTTTCAAATTTCAAATTAGACTGACTACATTCAATTTTATTTTTAGAAACCTTCTAAATTAAATTTCTAAATGTGCAATGTGACCCTAATGTTGATGAAGGAATATTTTGTTGCATTGGTGCTATCTGATAATATATTTGGTAAGCATGAGTTTAAACTTTCACAGAATTAGAGGCACACTTTTCATAGATGCTTGTGTATTGTACATTTTTTAGGCTCCTGCTGCTAGTTTGCCTTGCACGTTCAATAATTACAAATAATCTGATGAAGGCAAAAGTTGATAATATGACTGTCATTTGAACCTGGTGAATATAGAGGGAGTATGGTATTGTTGGAGGACAATATAACATTGGCTTTAAATCAAATCAATAATGGGTGTATAGAAAGACCATTGTCATCAACTCAAGGTTTCAAAATAGACCACCAGGATGGTCTAAGAACTGTTTGAATTCTCAACAGTGCAAGGTGGGTCTCTCTATTTATACTTTGCAATAACATCCCTCTGAATCATGTTGTTGACTTGAACTTGATTATCAAGATTTATTTAATTTCCAAGTTTAATCACATGTTAAATATATACCAAATAGAAGCTAACGTATAGGTACATAAATTTGCAATAGACATATCTTAGTTAAAGATTCTAAGGAGGTCATGTTAGCCATGTTGTGAAGAATATTTTCGAAACCTGGAGTTTCACTTGATCAAGCTACTTGCTTTTTTTTTGGATTGTGACGCTTGTGCATATTAGAAATTCAGCTTTCAAGTTGTTGGAAGTGGTGGTGGTGGATCTCCTGGGGTGATGGATGCACTTTTATAAATATGACTGGCTTATTTCTCAGTTCTATGGTCAAGTTCTCCAGAACTGGAGTAATTGATCAACCATGGCCAAACATATTTTTCATCAAAGCTCAAAATATTGTTTGGACTTAAAAATGATGAGTTTTTTGAATTTTGATATGAGCCATCATTGATTAAACATTGGTTGTACTCAAAAAAATTATTGCCTCAGAAATTTCTATAAAAACAATTGGATCTTTTGAAACGTTTTTGAAAACTCCTCTGATATATCATTATATGTTGGTGATACATAATATATAGGCATGGAGATACCATTGGTGCACACCAAGGATACATAGCAGATAGAGGTGGGATACATCTGGGATGTAGAGAAGTCACCTCCATGGAGGTTCCACCTTTTTTTTCCTGGTGAAAACCACGAAATAACAATGTATGTAAATAAGAACATAATAACATAAATACATAGGACATTAATAATATAAGTATATAATAATAGTAATATACTATATTATCTATTTATTTAGTTATTTTATTTAATTAAATAATAGGTACACTCAGGATGATTCAGAGGGATAGAAACCACGAACAAGAGGAAGGAAATAACATGAGAACATCCCAAAAAATGATAATTGAACAACTGTTCAAAATAAATGTATTACATCCTTAGTGGGAAATTATCTGTTGACAGATCCATGCAGTCATGCATTCCCAAAGAGCCTGCATGACAGGGATAAAACAAGAAGCTCTTGAAGCGCCCACAGAACAAACAAAAAGATGTATTTCACATTGCATACAACACACACCTTTTAAACTCTGACAAGTGTGATCAACAAGTACATATGACATTTAATCAATACTTATTGACATGTAATTAAAACCTTGGATCAACACTTGTCAGAGGTTCAGAAGCGCCTCAAGATGCCAACAAAAGAACATAAACAGGCTGTACCCATAGTAGACAGCCTGTACATATGGAAATTTGATTAAACAACTACATACATTTATATTAAATCTTAAACCCTTCCTTTCATTTTTCCCATAGCCAAAAATACATCCTGTGTTTCGCCATCAGGACTCCAGAAAGGCATTTAAGGAGCCCTTGTTCCCCCTGTATTTTGATTCCTCATGCTTTAATATATATACTACAACATTTACCCACTTACATAGCTTTACAATTGTTATTCTGTCTGGTAAGGTCCTAGTATCTGTTCTTTAGCCCCTTCTTACTCCCCTGAAATAGCCCAGTGTCTACCCAGCTCTTCTAACACCCTTTCCAAGCGCTTCCAACTGCCCAATTTCCCCCTGGAAGAACCTCAAGTCTGTAAAGGTAATTTATTACCTGTAAGTAGATAAACCTTTCTCTTGAGATTCTCCCCCCATCTTTTATCTGGGATTTAAACAACCCCTGTTTACAGGCCCCAGTGTGTTCAGGTACTTAAATCCTCTGCTTGCAAGATACCTTTGAGGGATTAAACCACCCCTGATTTATCAGGCCCCTCATATTTTTAATTATATTAAATTTATTTAATATAATTAATCATCTTTGACCCCTCATACCTCATATCCTTATTGGTATTTCCTTTTATAAATCCTCCCAGAGCTTTATTTTGCTCTTTATCTTTTATTTTGCACCTTGTTTAGCTAGAAGGATTACTCCTTGGCATCACAGAGGCTGACATCTTTTAACTAAAGGTCAAGGAAGAGGGTACAACACTTTGAATATTCCACATTATACCAAAACATCCTTCTACTCATTTTCTCAGACTGCATCTAAAAAGAAAAAAAAATGATAAAAATGATAAACATATAAATACTTGTTCCTCATCAATTCCAAAAGCTTGTATTCCACTTACCAGAACTTTCTGTAACAATCCATCCACTATCTACCTCCCTGATCCTTTCATCAAGCTCATTGCTGATTATTTGTAGTTGAAATTAGTTCTTTGTCTGATAAGAGACTACTACATAAACAGTTCTCTAAAATAAAATAAAAAGAAATTTATTGGCCACAACAATAAATAAAATTGTTGTGTTAACTCTTGTAGTAAATAGAGGGGCAGGTCTTTCAAACCACCCTTAACAGTTGTAATAGATTCATACATACCTGAAATGCTATAACTCCTATTTCCCCCTCACAGAACTACCCCATCCCAAAAGGAGTTCTCACAGTGTGTACATTTTTTTCCCAAGATTTTGTGTGAAATTTAATTTCCCTTGTGTTCCAGATGAGTTGTGATGAAATTCAGCTTTATGGGTTCAGATAAGATCATGTTTGAATTTCTGTAGATAGCAATATGTTTTCCTGATTGGCTATGACATATATCAAAATCTTTTCAGGTTTCATTTGATGTTGAGCTTCTGGATGTATTTTGCCAATTTCTATGAAAAACATTATTTATGGCACCTGACAGTGGGTTCCAGAAATCTTCCCCTGGTGTTAGGGATAATGAGGGTTTTATTCAGTGAGTAAAGAGCTCCAGGGTTGGATGTGGGAATAATAAGAATACTCTCTGACTTTCTGTGATATGTCACCTGTCACACCTGTTGTAGTTTCACTTCTACTATATTTCTCGTGTACTCCAGCCTTTTCCCTTTTCTTCTTTCTCTTTCTCTATCCTGTTCTCTTGTCATCTCTCCTAGGTCTGCCTGCCCTTCCCTGCCCCACCAAGCCAAGTCCCTCACTGACAGTAGTACTCGTGACTGTCATCTAAGGTTATTATCTCTCTTCTTTATCATTCTCATCATTCTTATCCAATCTCCTTTCCTTTTCTAATCACTTATGAAATACATTTCCATCCTGTTCTCTTGTCATCTCTCCTAGGTCTGCCTGCCCTTCCCTTCCCCACCAAGCCAAGTCCCTCACTGACAGTAGTACTTGTGACTGTCATCTAAGGTCTGCCTGCCCTTCCCTGCCCCACAAAGCCAAGTCCCTCACTGACAGTAGTACTCGTGACTGTCATCTAAGTTATCCTTTTTTTACAGATTATGAGACCGGAAAACTCTAATTTTCCTTGAAGCTTAACCGTAAATCTACTCTCTCTCCCAACTAACTATCCCATATACCACACAGGTAGGATCTCGCAATATGGTTGAATTCTCCATCAAACTCGGAGAGAAGAACAAGCTCAATGGGTCTAACTGCCTCGATTGGAAATCCAAGATCTCATCTGTCCTCCAACTCAAGCATCTTCTTTGCCTTGTCCTCAAAAAGGAAACCCCTGAAGAAACTGAGTCCGCTGATAAACTTGACCGAAACCGCTACAATGATGCCCTAGCTATCCTAAAAATCAATTGCGAAACCAAAATAGCCGACCAATTCGATCTCGAAGCAGAAGGAAATCCATCCCTATTCTGGAAGCTGCTCGAAGATCATTATCAACCCAAACCCATCCAGAATCAAGCAACATATCTTAACCGAATCTTCACGACTGTCCTCAATTCCAACGACCTTGAAGAAACCCTTTCCACCCTGTCCTACAACACTCGCCAACTCTGTGCCCTTATCAACGACTCCAAAACAAAACCCTCCGCCCTTCTGGACACGGTCATAGCCATGTGGTGCATTATAAATCTCCCATCAGACCTCAAGACCTCGGGCAAACTTCTCCTCAAGAAATGTCAGATTGAGAAGAAATCCCCAACAATCAAGGAAGTCGTCGAAGAAATCCGGTCCTTTATGCAACGAAACACTGAATTGGCTGAAACCTCTAAAGCTCTGGCCGCTTCCCAAAAGGCCCCTAACCCTACCTACGCCTACAATGGACCCAGATGCTCTCCAGGATTCCATAACCCCAAAACCGTCCATTCTCCAGAGGAGTGTTCCCAACTGAAACTCAAGAACCCCAAGGGGGAAAAACCTATCAAAGCTCTCCAAGTCACCCTCTGCCAGAACAAATCGATCTTGATCCTTGACTCTGGCGCCACGACCTCAATTTTCAATTGCCCGTCCTTCTTTCCTTTGTACCAAGGCATCCACGATCATGTCTACCTTGCTAACGGCAACAAAGCTAAAGCCATCAGGCAAGTTATTGCCGTCATCGAACTCCCTCATGCAATCCTCCAACTCAAAAATTCCCTCTTGGTCCCCTCTGTCACTTCAAATCTCATCAGCCTGAGTGCGTTCATAAAAAACAAGTACACTCTCAAATCCGGGGGAAAAAATGATTTCATCCTTTCCGACGAACAAGGTATTCCCACCATCACTGGTACCTTGGGCAACGGAAACTTCATTGTCTCACAACTATCTCACTCGGCTAACAAAGTAGACATCAAAACCCAATCCATCTACAAAAAACATCAGGCCGCCGGTCATCCTTCCCCTTCCTACTTCTTTAAAATGTACCAAAACGTCCCCAAGGTCGACTTTACCTGTCAAACGTGTGATGTGTCCAAGTCACACAAGGAACCATTCCTCGGTAACTTCCCCTTCCCGACTAGACACCTGGAATACCTTCACGTCGATCTGTGTGGCCCCATTTCCCCCCCGTCCGTTTCTGGCCACCGGTATGTACTACGGTGTGTATTACCACTTGTATGCGGTTACTGTGTGTATACCACTATGTAATTCGTGATCGAGGAGGATCTGTAGGGATTAGATGACTAGTGCCGTGGGAATGGAGGCTCTAGAGAGTAAGGGAACCAGATCTTAGTAGTGTAAATTTACTACTGCGGTTCGAATGGTCTACTCAGAATTTCTCTATGAGTAGTGGATCTACTAGAACGTATAATTTTTAAGAGATTTTATTATAAAAAAGGCGCTTTTTTCTTGTTTTTGGTCAATATCTTCAGCCAGATATTGGATTTTAATTTTTCTGTATGTTTTTATTTTATAATTTCGAGTTTTTCTCAATTTTTTTGTAGGGTTTTATTTTTCTCAGACTCAAATTTGGGAAGCAGACTTGTTTTTATTGCAATTTTTAGAATTTTATGGATAAGGAATATAGAAAAAAAGCGGTATTTTTTATGATTTTATATTTTTCCTGTAGTTAAATGCAGTCAATCTAGGATCTTTGTTTCTTCTACTGTTTCTAAGAAGGTATCTTGGGACTTCTGGAGGGTCACTGTCAGCCACCAAGATATTACATGTAACATGTAATAATGTAACATGTAATACTTGAAAACTGCAAGCTTGAATAATTATTATTATTATTCTTTATTTATTTATTATTTTTATAGTCTGAACAAAAGGGAATTTAGACCTTATCATTTTATCAAATGGTACAATAGTCTAACAGTAAGAGACTGGCTCAGTAATAACTGTCATTGACACAAGGACCTGAGTTCAAGCCACACTCATGACCACATTGAATAAAAATCATTTATTTAAATTATATCTAATTTTTACTAAAAATAAGGATAATTTAATTTATGAAAATCTTTGGAAAATTAATTTTCAAACATGCAATAAATGGATAAAGAACCATTTATTGGCATAGTTTTCTTCATGAAAATCCTGGAAGATCCAAGATTAACCCATAGTAATTCATAGTATAAAATTACACATGAATAAGGGTAAATCTTTATGTAAAGTATATTAATTATGCAGTATAGACTTGTAAATTAAATCCCACATGTTTAACTCTCCAGAGCAAGCGCTTTTTCAAGCTCTAACCCCAAAGGAAGTTGCATGTACATGTGATTAAGAATTATTTAGTTTAATTAAGAAAAATAAACAATTAAATTAAGTCAATTAATATACATGGTGACATTTTAATTAACAATGACACCATGCTTCCCTTTTTACCACGAACAGGCTGATCAAGAATCACCTGTCAATATTGCCCCAATCCCCACTGACAATTAAATTGCAGAGGAATTAATACAAATATTTTATTATTTAAGGAGGAGGTCTCTTCACCAAATTGAAGATATCCTCCTCCCATCAACTTTAACCATTATTAGATAACTTATTATAAGCTACCAAGGCGCTCACCTTCTCCTGTAAGTAAGGAGGACTGGCCTTTTTATACTTATAACTATCTTTAATAGTTAGAGTTCTTCAATCCCCCCAATTAAATTAATACTTCTTAATTTAATTGGAAGAACCGTGTTAAAGTCTGGTTAGCCCTTCTGAGGATATTTATTCCCATAACAGAAGTCTGGCAGCAGGGTAGTAACCTGTTTTTTTTAATACTTAGTGTTTTAACAAAACACCAAAGTAATATTGGTTATATTTATTTTTATTACACTTTTTTTAAGTGTAAGACCTTTTATTCCTTACTGTACACGCCACTATTAGTGGAATAGAGTCCAGTTTGTTGACATTTGGTGTCTCAACAGTGGCCATAAATTATTTGGCCCTTTAAAATTCAACTTATTAATTTTTTTTTAAAAAAAAAAAAAAATTTCGAAAATTTTATAAAAATTATTCTTTATTATTCCTTATTTCTCCTTATCAAAATATTTTTTTGAAGAGAAAAACATCATAACTGACTTTTTGTGATTTTATTCTTATTTTTTTTTACAGAAAAAAAACCAAAACTTATACTCAAAAAAGCAGATTCTTCCTTAAGAATCAAATCACTAATAGTCCACTTTTTCGAAAAATCATAGCTCTATCAAAACATAACAAAAGTTCGTTTTTTCTACATCAAAATTTTCGTCAGAATCAACACTTCTCACTAAAATTATTCTTGTCCTTAGTGTCCGAAGTTTACGTTCCCAGAGGTCGTACTTCTAACCGTCGTTCTCGCTCCTCTAACGACCAAAATAGAACCCCTACGGTTCCAAACGAAGATACTGTGATCCCTGACGCGGCTCCTATACAGGTTAGAAGCTCCCCGCCACCCAGTGAATCTAGAAGAGTCACCGCTGATACGTGGACTCCCATAACCACTCGTAAATCACGCATTTTTTACTTGTTCGTTTATTTCGTCGCAACGAAAACTACTAATCCATCCACATTTCTTTATCATGCCGTCTAACAGAGACCCCAGCCCAAATAGCGGAAAGAGACGAGAGTCAGTACCTTCTTTCCGCGTTAGTAACAGACTAGCGGGGAAAATTGCTGATTTTCCTCCGCTTGCCCCCAGTACACGCAAGCTTAAATCCAGCAGCCCGCTTGATATTGGAACAACATCAAGCCAATTTCCGGGGCTACCAGGAAGCTACGTGGGAGGAGGAGGAGATGAAAGATCTCTTCCTCACTCAAGCTTTGGCGACGCATCGCAGCTTACAGAAAATATTGGGGACGGGCAAAACCTTGATCTTGACGGAAGGCTGGAACCCCTTCGTCATAAGGAGGGCCCAGCGTCAGACCCAGGCCAGCGAAGCCTCGAGCAGCCAACCGGCCGAGACGCCGAACACACCAAGCACGGTGACTTCCACCGAGATAGCCCACGAGCCGCCAGCCCGCAGAGAGTTAGTACCGGCACCGGCTCCGCCTCCGTTGCCGCCAGCGCCCCCAGCGCAAAACAACAGAGCACAGACCAACCGAGCTCAGACCGGACCAGAACGTCCAACAGAGCATCGTCGAATGTCCAGACGAGAAGACAGGAATTCGGTGTACGGCGAAATGTTCCGCCTAGCGCGCCAAATACAAGGCACGTACCAGTACATCGACCACTCTCGCCAAGAGCAGAGAGCTCGAAACAACCAACAAGAATAGATAGTATAGTAACAAAAGAATTTTTATTACATACATTATCTGATATGTTTCTACAACTAGAATCAGTTATAGATAAAAATAACATTAAAACTGAAGAAAAAATTGTGGCCCAATCCAGTTTTATAGAAGATGTATGTACAAATCAATCTAGTATTCTTGAAATGTGCAGTGACATTACTACAGAGATACAAAAATATTTCTTGAAAGATGTAGAACCAATCAATGAACATTTAAAACATGTCACTGAGAAACTTGAGAATGAGGTTAAGACTTTAAGCTTTAAAGGCAAAGAAGTAAAAACCATTGAACAAAAAATTGACATGATTATCTCTGATATATCAGAGATAAAAATTAATCAAAATTTGCTTAATAAATCTGTAGAGTCCTTACAATTGCATTTTTCAAATCCTGATTTAAATGTAAATTGTAATCAAAAAATCAGTAAAGATACTCCTTTAATCCCAGAAGAAATTAAGCCTCTAAATCCAAATTTGAATTCTTATGTTACAGTACCCACTTTTAACACATCAAATAGTCCTGAAAGACATCTTATTGATGTGGATAAAGAAGTTAGAAAACAGATGTTAGCCTCCATCCCCAAAACATCTGATTGGCCCACTTTCTCAGGGGAAGGAGAATATGACCACACAGAATTCATTGAGTGGATTGACACTCTTAAGTCTGATATAGACTTACATGATAGAATTATTGTTTCTAGATTAAATCTTTTATTCAAAAACTCTGCCAACCAATGGTATAAAGGTGTTAAAGCCCAATTTGGTCTCCAGTCATGGGAATGGTGGAAACAACAAATTGAACAAAAGTTTGGTAATGCCACTTGGAGAAGAAGGGTACAAAAGGCCTTTTATACTTCAAGATTTGATGCCAATAATCCTTCTGTATCTTCATGGGTTACCAAACAATACAGAAGGATTAAGTCAATTGAGCCTTATTTAAACATTGAACAGATCAATATTAAACTATTGGATTTGTGTGATGGAGAAGTAGCTTATGCTGTTAAATGTGCATTAGATACTACTCAAGCAGACATTAGTACTTTAATTAATGTATTACAAGAAATAGTTGACCAAACTAACCTTGGTAAAAGATCAAAATTTCAGAGCAAACCTTTTGTACCTAATCCACCTGTTGCATCAGATAAAACAAAGAATTATTCTGATGTTAGGTGTACAAATTGTAATATTAAAGGGCATGCAGCAAAAGACTGCAGAAGAAAAAGAGTAGTTAACAATATATCTGAAAACAGAATTTCTGAAGAACCAGAAGATCCAGAATTAGATGAAGAGTCTGAACTTGATGAGGACAACATGGATCCCCAAAATGTTGTTGGAAACATATTTCACATAGATGAGAGTAAAGGAAAGAGTAGTGTTATTAAAATGAGGTTAAATGACATCACTGTGAATACTTTACTTGATTCAGGTGCTTATGTATCTTGTGTGGGAACCAGATATTTATCTCAATTGGATAAAGATTATAGATCTAAAATTGTCACCCTGATAATAAAACTTATAAGAGTTGTAACCAAAAATTGAATTATATAGGAAAAATTAATTATGATTTAACTCTTGGTACAGTTACAATGAACATGACATTTATGGTAATGGAAGATATCAAAGCCCAATATTTCATCATTGGTAACAATTACCTTCATGCTTATAAAATCAATCTGATCAATTCAGATTCAAGTTATGTAACCATTGGTAATAGTACTGTTCAGTATCATTATGATACAAAAATCTCCTCTTTTGTTAATAATATTCTTTCTTTTAAAAATCAAGTAAAAGAAGAAGCTCACATATATGATAAACTGTCTGGTGAGCAAGTCACACAGTTGTATAACACTTTGTATATGAATATTGGTGCCTTTAATACTCCTAAGGATGAGTTTGGAGCTATAAAAGGTCATGAAGTTAACCTTCAGTTAACTATTCAAAAACCTTTTCCTCCAATATTAAGGAGATCTCCTTACCCTGCTAGTCCTAGAAGCAGAGAGGCCATTAAAGAGCACATTGACACCTTATTGAAATTAAAAGTACTGAGGAAAGTTGCTCCAGGAGAGGAAGTGGACATTACCACACCTGTAATAATAGCCTGGCATAACAATAAATCTAGACTCTGTGGTGATTTTAGAGCTTTAAATAGTGTAACTGTTCCAGACAGGTATCCTATGCCTAAAATTAATGAATCACTTACAAATTTGGCTAAAGCCAAATATATCTCTACAATGGATGTACTTAAAGGTTTTCATCAAAACACTGTCAGTGTTGAGAGCAGAAAATATCTGAGGATTATTTGCTATTTAGGTGTTTATGAATATTTAAGAATGCCCTTTGGCATTAAAAATGCACCTTCACATTTCCAAAGAATGATGGATGTAGAATTCTACAATGAACTCAGAGAAGGATGGTTAATTATCTACATAGATGATATTATTGTTTTCTCCCAAGATTGGGATGAACATCTTACTAGATTAGACTTGGTCCTTAAAAGGGCCATTAAAATGAATATGAAAATCTCTCTGCCCAAATGTCACTTTGGGTTTAATGAACTCAAAGCTTTGGGACATGTAGTTTCTGGTCTTACTTTGGGAATAGACCAAAATAGAGTGGCTGCTGTTTTACTTAAACCAGTACCCACTACTGTGAAAGAACTCCAAAGCTTTTTAGGCTTTATGAGTTATTACAGGCAACATTTAAAGAATTATGCTTCTATATCTTCTAGCCTGACAAAACTTATCAGTCCTAGTGTAGTATTTGAAATGACTAAAGAAAGAATAGATGCATATAATACTTTGAAAGAAATGTTAACTACAGCTCCTGTACTTTTCCATCCTGACCCCACTCAACCCTACAAACTCTATGTAGATGCTAGTATGGAGGGATTAGGTGCAGCTTTGCATCAAGTTCAAATTAAGGATGATTTACCAGTTGAAGGACCTGTAGTCTTTATATCTAGACAATTGAAGGATTCTGAAAGAAGATATGGTGCATCTCAGCTAGAATGCCTTTGTTTAGTTTGGGCTTTAGAGAAATTGTACTATTATCTAGATGGATGCTTCTTTGAAGTCATCACAGACTGTACTGCTCTTAAAAGTCTTATTAATCTTAAGTCACCAAATAGACATATGTTGAGATGGCAAATCTCAATCCAGGAATGGAGAAGTTCTATGACAATAACCCATAGAGAAGGTTTGATACATAAGAATGCAGATGCACTCAGTAGATGGTCTTTACCAAACACTCCAGATAATCCTGCATATGATCAGGAAAATATGGAAAGAGATTTACCCATCATGGGTATCACAATTACTAGCCTCAAAGATGAATTCTTTGAAACAATTGTAGACAGTTACTCCAATAACAAAAACACTACAATCATTGTAGAAGCCCTGAAGTCAGACTTCAAAGACATTGGTATTTTAAATGGTTTAGATCCACCTTGGAAAAGAAAGTTTGATGAAAAGAGATTTGTACTCTTAGATGGACTTCTTTATTATAAAAGTAACCATGCCTGTGGTCTTGTACTTACTTCACAAAATCATATTAATGACATTTTATTTGAATGCCATGATAATATGTTTTCTGGCCACATGTCTACTGACAGAACCCTTGAAAGAGTAAGGTCTGTAGCTTGGTGGTTTAATTGGAGAAAAGATGTTATAGAATACTGTTCTTCTTGTGACAGGTGTCAGAAAGCCAATAAAGCTACTGGTAAAAGACATGGTATGTTACAAGAAATAAATGAACCCAAATCCAGATGGGAAGTCATTAACATGGACTTTGTAACTGGATTACCTCCAGCAGGTAAAGAAAATTACAACTGTGTTTTAGTTGTAGTAGACAGGTTCTCTAAAAGAGCAAGATTTATTCCTTGCTTTAAAGAGAATAATGCAATGGATGTAGCTCTATTATTTTGGAATCATATTATTGCTGATGTTGGCTGTCCTTCAGTCATTATCAGTGACAGAGACCCAAAATTCACTTCTGAATTTTGGGATAATTTGTTCAATTTGATGGGTACTAAATTAGCATTTTCTACAGCTTATCACCCTCAGACAGATGGTTTAGCTGAAAGAATGATACAAACCCTGGAAGACATGATCAGAAGATATTGTGCCTTTGGCCTTAGTTATAAAGACCAAGATGGATTTACTCATGATTGGATATCTTTATTACCAGCCCTTGAATATGCATATAATTCAAGTAAACACTCAGTTACTGGAAAAACCCCCTTTGAGTTAGAAAGAGGATGGACTCCTGTTATGCCTGTAACCAGTGTGCTTAGTAAGACAGTACACATTCATCCAACATCTGAATCATTTTTGAGTATGATGAATAAAGCTGAGAAACATGCTCAAGATTGTATCAAACAAGCAGTTGACTATAATAAGTCAAGATGGGATAAGACCCATAAAGAAGCTAACATTAAAGTTGGTGAACAGGTATTGATATCCACAGTAAACTTTGCAAACATGGATGGTCCTAAGAAACTTAGAGACTCCTTTATTGGTCCCTTTGTAGTAAAAGCTTTCCATGGCCCAAATGCAGTGGAAGTAATACTGACAGAACCATTCCATAGGAAGCATCCAACTTTTCCAATTAGTCTTCTTAAGAAATATATCACTTCTGATAAAGACAATAACAATGTCCCTGTTAAGAAAAATACACCCATTCCACCTATAATAGATGAGGAAAATCTAATTCCTCTCAACATTATTAATGATAGAAGAATTATGAAAAATAATCAGAGTATTAAACAATACCTTGTCAGATTTAAGAACTCTTTAGCAGACAAAGATAAATGGTTGGAAGCTAAAGATATTAATAATGATTCTCTACTTAGAAGTTATAGAGTAGAAAAAAGACATTAGCCTTTTTTCTCTTTTTTTTAGTGTGGGTGAGTGTCAGCCACCAAGATATTACATGTAACATGTAATAATGTAACATGTAATACTTGAAAACTGCAAGCTTGAATAATTATTATTATTATTCTTTATTTATTTATTATTTTTATAGTCTGAACAAAAGGGAATTTAGACCTTATCATTTTATCAAATGGTACAATAGTCTAACAGTAAGAGACTGGCTCAGTAATAACTGTCATTGACACAAGGACCTGAGTTCAAGCCACACTCATGACCACATTGAATAAAAATCATTTATTTAAATTATATCTAATTTTTACTAAAAATAAGGATAATTTAATTTATGAAAATCTTTGGAAAATTAATTTTCAAACATGCAATAAATGGATAAAGAACCATTTATTGGCATAGTTTTCTTCATGAAAATCCTGGAAGATCCAAGATTAACCCATAGTAATTCATAGTATAAAATTACACATGAATAAGGGTAAATCTTTATGTAAAGTATATTAATTATGCAGTATAGACTTGTAAATTAAATCCCACATGTTTAACTCTCCAGAGCAAGCGCTTTTTCAAGCTCTAACCCCAAAGGAAGTTGCATGTACATGTGATTAAGAATTATTTAGTTTAATTAAGAAAAATAAACAATTAAATTAAGTCAATTAATATACATGGTGACATTTTAATTAACAATGACACCATGCTTCCCTTTTTACCACGAACAGGCTGATCAAGAATCACCTGTCAATATTGCCCCAATCCCCACTGACAATTAAATTGCAGAGGAATTAATACAAATATTTTATTATTTAAGGAGGAGGTCTCTTCACCAAATTGAAGATATCCTCCTCCCATCAACTTTAACCATTATTAGATAACTTATTATAAGCTACCAAGGCGCTCACCTTCTCCTGTAAGTAAGGAGGACTGGCCTTTTTATACTTATAACTATCTTTAATAGTTAGAGTTCTTCAATCCCCCCAATTAAATTAATACTTCTTAATTTAATTGGAAGAACCGTGTTAAAGTCTGGTTAGCCCTTCTGAGGATATTTATTCCCATAACAGAAGTCTGGCAGCAGGGTAGTAACCTGTTTTTTTTAATACTTAGTGTTTTAACAAAACACCAAAGTAATATTGGTTATATTTATTTTTATTACACTTTTTTTAAGTGTAAGACCTTTTATTCCTTACTGTACACGCCACTATTAGTGGAATAGAGTCCAGTTTGTTGACAGTCACAATCTAAAAATGGGGGAACAGTTACGTAAGTATTTGTAGAAGAAGTGATATCACAATATATATCATTAAAAGGGGGATTTCCTTGTTCTAGAGCTGATCTAATTTCTTTTCTGACAATTTTAGTATGTTCTTCTTTGATTAATACGTCAGATTCTTCAGTATTAAGCAAAGTACCGTCAGGGGAATAAGTATTAGTGAGTCTAAGTTGTTTAATTTTAGTCCAGGTGCAGTTGTAAAACTGATCTTCTCCTTCTATGACTTCAGTTTTGATCACTAGTTGTGACGTGATGATGTTGTCAGGTTTGTCTAGTGGGTAATGTCTTTGTTGGAAGAGGTTGGAATTCTTCTTAAAGTCACAGATAATTTCTGGCATCTATTTTAAAGGGCCATTTTCACGAAAATTGTAAAAGTAAGGAGGTGTTAGTGATGATTTTTAAGGGTTAAAGGGTGAAAAATCACGGATAAATAAAGGCCAGACCCCCAATTGTCAGCCTGGGTGTGGAACTAACCGTGGTTAATGGTTGTAACTAAGGTAGGTTGATGGTTTAAAGTGGTTTGGGTAATGGTTAAGTCCTATAAAAAAGGTACTTCCTCAATCAGTAATCTTGTCTGAGAGGCTTGCTCTAATTGCTCTAATTAGGCGCATCCAAATCAATACAAAGTATTAATAGGCATCCAAGGAGATACTCACTTGGGTTCGTGGTTTCTACCTTATTGAAGGTAGGTTGTGGCCAATTCTTGAGGTAATAACAGTATTAAACTATAGATTATCCAGAATTGGGGGATTGTTGGAGAATGGGGAACTAAGCAAGGTAAATAACTCTAAGGTATGTACTGTGCTATGGTGTTCTAAATATTCTCTGGGGGATAAACAACTGTTTACAGTCTGTTTATATATTGTAAGAGCTCCTCAGGGGGGAACTGTGAGCGCTTCCATGACCTGGGAGGTACTGTGGAGCTTCAGGGACAAGACAGATCCTTTTGGGAGGATCTGTTAATGTTTATGATGTGATTTCTACTAAGGCTGTGTTATGGGACACATCTTTGATCAGTAATCCTTAGTGTAATTGGATCACATCATGACATTTGTATTTAATGATCTGTTATTAATATTATTAAAGATATTAACTTATAATGATGTCATTTATTATTGGCACATCTTATAAGTATTAATTATTATAATATTAATAAGTTATTCTATTAATGAGATATTAAAGTACATATCTTATACGTGAAATTTTCCCATGTTAAGGAATGTGGGCGTAATCAGAGGGGAAAGAGTGATATCTGTTACTCTGGATATTTCACGTGACAGGAGGGCAATGGGCCTACAAGTTATGTATCTTGTATAACAGGAGTACATAGCTTAACCAGAATTATTCATTAATTATTAATGAATATATTATTAAAGTATTTATATTAATTATTGTAATTAATGTACTTTAATAATAATAATAGTAATGTAATAATAATAATGAATTTATAATAATAATAATAATAATAGTAATTATTATTAGAGATAATAATAATGAATAATATTTGCAGTTACGTGGTACATGTCAGGTACTGTGACATGTACTCAGTGGCTGACACTTCCTCCCTCTAAAAAAGGGTTGACTAAAAATTTTTTAATGGTTTCTTTTGTCAACTCTGTATTGTCACAGAATTCTTTCTGAATCAGGGATCCGATCAGCTGTAAGCCATTCATCCTCTTTGGATCCACTATATCTGACTAAGTACTGTTTGACATCTTCATTATTCTTTCTAATTTTTCTATGTTGTATAACTTTCTTAACTTTAATGAGTTGGTCTTTTTCTACTGGAGGTATCACAACTCTAATGTTATCTTTCCTGAGAGGCAATTTATCGTCATTATTAGGAATAAATGGTTTGATTAGACTAACTGGGAATGTGGGGTGTTTCCTTTCTAATTCTCCAGTTAATATAACTTCTACTGCATTTGCACCATGTAAAGCTTTAATTGTATAAGGTCCAACATGGGAATCTCTGAGTTTCTTGGGTCCTGATAAATTAGTGAAATTAAATGTAGAAATAAGAACTTGATCTCCAACTTTAAATTGGTGAACCTTATGGGTTTTATCCCATCTGGTTTTATTATATTCAAAAGATTTCTTTATACATTCTGCTGCGTAATTGGCAGTTTTAGTCATCATCTGATGGAAATTTGTAGCATTGGGGTGAATAGTTACTGATTTAGAGAGGACTAGTTCTTTGGGGAACCAAGGTATCCATCCTCTGTCTAATTCAAAAGGAGTAATGTCAGTACTACTGTGTTTACTGGAATTATAAGCAAATTCTAATGCTGGTAATAGTGAACACCAGTCATGTGAATAATTATCTTTTTCCTTAAATTCTAGACCATAAGCACAATATCTTCTAATCATATCTTCCAAGGTTTGAATCATTCTTTCAGCTAATCCATCTGTTTGAGGATGATAAGCTGTAGAGAACTTCAATTGAGTGCCACATAAATCATATAAACCTTTCCAGAATTCAGATGTAAATTTTGGATCTCTGTCTGTAATAATATATCTAGGACATCCTACATCAGCTATAATCTTTTGCCAAATTAGTAGTGCTACATCAAATGCATTATTTTCCTTATGACATGGCAAGAATTTAGCTCTTTTAGAGAATCTGTCAACTACTACTAATACAGAATTGTAGTTATTCATCCCAGCTGGAAGAGAACCCTCTCGCCGAAAGAGGCAACAGGACCACCGTCTCCAAGCTCTGATGTCTCCTCAAGGATTCCAATCTTTCATCCCATTTCTGGGCCAAAGCTGCTCAAACTGCTGTATACCTCGAAAATCTCACCCCTTGTAAATCCATTGATTTTCTCTCTCCCTTTCAAAAATGGTCTGGGAAAACTCCCTCTGTTGCTCATCTCCACCCCTTTGGCTGTGAAGCTATCTATTTCATTAACAGGTCAGCGGGGAAACTTGGGGATTGTGGGGCAGTCGGGATCTTCTTGGGCTATGGGGAAGGACACAGATCGTACAGGATACTTGATGCGGGGACAGGTAACGTTAAGATTACCCATCACGTCAAATTCAATCATCACATTTTTCCTTCCTATCCGTCAGATGACGCTGACTCCCCCTCCTCTACCCTCACCTTCACCTTCAACGATGCACCTACGTCTTCTATCCCTCCAATCTCCCTAATCTCTCCTCCCTCCAATCACTCCGGATCATCAGATGAAAATGACCAGATTGAAGAATTACTTGTCAATGACCCAGTCATCCCAACTTCCGCAACCACCTTGTCCGAAGAACCCCCCCCTCCCTCAACCAGTACCTACTCCTGGGCGCCCATTGAGCTACCGGCCCCAAAGGAGATCTCCAGCGACATCAACCCCGGAAACATCATCTCTGGATCTCGTCGTTCCGTCCACTCAGCAAATGCCGTCGCCTACTTGAAGGATGACCCCCGTTTGTACAATGAGGCTATGAACTCCACCATCAGGGAGGACTGGGAGAAGGCCATCGGATCCGAACTTGGTAACATGGACAAACACCATGTGTGGACCGCTGTCACTGAGACCCCGGACATGCATCCTCTGTCAACCACTTGGGTATTCCGACGAAAAACCAATCAGGATGGAAATCTCACCAAGTTTAAGGCCCGACTCTGCGTCCGGGGATTCCTACAAAAAGAAGGAAGGGATTACTCCAATGTTTTCTCACCAACCGGTCGCCTCACTTCTCTCCGTATCTTACTCACTCTCTGCGCGCTCAACAACTTTGACGTGCACCAAATGGACGTAAAGTGCGCCTTCCTAAATGGAAAACCCGACAAACTCCTGTACATCAAGGTTCCGCAGGGTCTTGAAGCCAAGCAGGGGACTGTCCTCAAACTCAAAAAGTTGCTCTATGGACTTAAGCAAATTCCTCGCTGCTGGCATCAAGCCCTAACCACCGCCCTAAAGGAAATTGGGTTATCCCCCTGTCACTCCGACCCGTGTCTATACTTCTCCACTGATGAAACCCAACCAATGTTCCTGTATGCTCATGTGGACGACCTACTGTTTGGCGGCACTTGGTCGGAAGATTTCAAAAAGGAAATCATAACTCACTTTGATATGGAAGACCTAGGGCTGGCCAAGTACGCTTTGGGAATCCGTATCATCCAGGAAAAAGGATCTATCAAGCTCATACAAGACAAGTACATCAACTCTATACTCTCCGATTTCCTGGTCCACAATGACCGGGACACGGCCATTCCCCTCCCTAACAACTATCACACTCTCAAATTCATTCCCTCCGAAAAACCGAATCAACCACCCTTCAACTACCGCCGTGTTGTTGGACTACTTCAATATGTAGTCCAATGTACCCGACCTGATCTATGTATAAGCATCTCAACAAAAAAAACTTTCTTTCCTTTCTGATGTCAATAGCATGAGGAGCCTCTAATTGTAAATCTCATCACCAGAAAAAGAGACATACAAATATGACCACAGAATGGTGGCGGTGTATTTTTAGAATCTAGCTCACAATGGAGATACAACTTGTTGCCAAGAAATCTGAAAATGAATATGAGAGTATGGTCAAATCTAAAAACAAGACCATTATAAAATGAGGTATCCATGGATTTTACAAATAGTAATGGGGAAAACATACCATTTTTTAGATATGGGATTATATTGATGAACAATGTACATCTCTGGATGAATTAATGGTGTGTGGCAGATGTGTGAGGCAGTGTAATATGGCTTAAGGATTCATAAACTAGGGTTGGCTTGACACACAGAGTGGCGTGTAAGAATCATGCAGATTCCACACACATTTAAGCTCTGCTTCCTGTATATCCTCTTATGTTTTTCCTGCATATCTTTGACCTTTGCAGAACACTGCTCATGCTCCCACCTCACACATCCTCAACCCTTCATCATCTAAACCCACCAATGCCCCATATTAATTCTCCCCCAAAAAAAACAGCTTCATACATCTCCCCTTCCTGTCTTCTTTTCATATTTCTCCTTCTCTCGCTACCTCTTTCCTCAATATACTCCTGCTTATTCTTTTCTGATGGGATTCAACTTACCACTTTCCTTTTACTTCTCTTATCATTCATCTCAACTGATCCGTTTCCACAAATTCTGTCTTCCCTCTCCATCAAAAAAATAAATAAAAACCTGGTTCTGGCCAAATTCCAAGATTCCCCATGTATCTCTGGTCAGGTGCCTGATTTGATTTGTTTCCAATTTTTTCAGCTTTCTCTTCACACAAATGTTGGCTCTTTAAAATTGGAGTCTCAGTGCTGGTTTTTGTCCATCAAATTATTGTAGATTTTGTTGATTAAAACACTAAACCATTTGTTTTCTCTTCAGCGTATTATTGTTCTAATTATTTTTATTTTTCTCAAAACGCTTTCAAAATTTTTCAGTTCCAAGTAAAGATAGCATCTTCATCCTGTTAATGGGTGTTTCTTTCATCTTTTTGTTTTTCTATTTTCTCCTTTTACTCATTGGTTCTTGTGAGTTTTTCAGAAACTGAAGGTAATTTATTTTAATCAGAAAATAAAACAAGCTAATAAAGAAATACAAAAATGAAAAAATGAAAAAGAAAAGTACCTGAAGGCAAACACAACAATAACATGGGACAACAGTATTTGTTGGAGAAGTGGGAGAAGAAGGAAAGAATGGAAGAGCTACAAAGGAAAAGTAAGATTAAACATCCAAGGTTTTGTGAGGTGGAAAGATTAGATAATGAATAAATAATATTGAATGAGTTAGCTGATGAAGTCTAGAAGTGGTGAGAAGATAGGATGATTGAGGACAGAGAAGTAGTTATATGTTGACAAGGAAAGTTGAATACTGTTTAGAGTTGAAAATGTGATGAATTGAGAACTTCAAGTTGAGAGTCAACCATGTGAAGAATTGAGGACTTTGATTTAAGGATGTACAATTTGAAGGAACTAAGTGAAACAGTGATATTGTTTTTAGAAATGGGATAAGTGAAGAGTTCCTTGGAGGAAAGATTTCTCAAAGTGAGAAGAACTTGTATTTAAGACTTTTAAGAGAGAGAAGAGCTTGGACAGTAGATTCAGATGATTTCATGAGATTGAACAGATGAGGAGGTCTGAGGATGGTCCAGAAGAGAATTAGTGTTATATCTGGCACACTTAATAAAGCCAGACATTTCACAACTACAGGAAGAAAGTGTTGCAGATAATTCAACAGTTCTATCATTTTCTATTGAGTGTTCTAATCTAAAAATTACTATTACTGGCTGAAAATAAAATAAGATTTACAAAGAAGAGTTCACAATCACACAGGGTTGAACACTTCTACAAGTTGAGTTGATTATGTAATAAAATTTCAACTGATATTGGGTCTCAATATAACCTCAAAGGACAGGGGATATTGATCCCCTTTGAAACCAAAAGCAGAGTGTCTAGAAACTTTAAAAATTAGAGGTGAATGGCAAAGACAAGAATCCAGCACCATTGCTTCCAACTTTGGGCCCACTAAACTAAAATTGGCTTTAGCATAGCATAGTGTTAGATTTTTTTTCTAACTACACTAACCAGACTCAGAGATTTGGGTGGCTAAGACTAAAAAGAATTAGTTGACAAAAAAAATAGCAGTTTAATAAGAAAAAATAAACTACTATTTATTTTCATCATTTTTTTGGAAAAAATTTGTATAGCTATTAATGATGCCTTGATCTTTTGAAAACTTTCCAGCCACCTGTTTACCGTCTTTCAACCACATCTGACTACTAACACACCTCTCAATTTTCCGTGGGTTCAAGCTTCCTCAGCCACTTCAGCAAACATTGGCAGCAGAAGAAAATGTATGCTCTGCAGCACAAGATGATGCTGAGCTGGCCAAGTAGTCCCTTGCTAATGATGAAAGAACTTGATATGTTGATGAATCAACCTGAAAAGTAGCATTGTTAAAATCAATATGAGCTAACAAACACAAGTGGAAAAAGCTGAAGCAAAGTAATGAGCAGAATCTTGATAAAAACCCTTCAAATATTTACTACAAGCATTAGAAAGACTAAAATTGATTTGAATAGATAAACCAAGACAAGTGAAAGAAGAGCTTGTGGAATGAGGCATAGTACAATGAGTATACTTGTTTGCTTGCCAAATCATTTTAACAATACCATGCTGATGATCAAAATCAATACCAATGCGGTGATCAGGAAAAATAAAAGGACCAGATGTAATATCATACTGAGAAGAGTCTACCAGGGTATAATTAGAAGTGCAAGTGGGAAGAAATAAAACAAAGGAAAATTGGGATATATCTTCAGTATCAGTGTGTGGGGGATTGAAGAAACCATTTATAGTAAACTTTATGTGGGGAGTGCAGGTGGTGTCTTCAGGAAGTTTGCCATAAGAAAGATTGGGAAAGGAAGGGATATTATATTACTTCATAAGATCTTGATTCTGTTGAAAGGGAGTATGAGCAAGATCTTTGAAGAGATTACCAATAATATTGCCAACTCAAGAAGATTTAATATAGTGATCATCATATGCTTTCATGTCAGTCTCATCAAATGCCTTGATATACCGGCCAACTATTTGATTCTCATCATAAGACTTTCTCCAACCAATGGCCCACATGAGCCCACCTAAAATTTGAGTACAGGATGAGACAGAGTTAAGGAAGTGTTTGGACTGGTGGAGGAAAGTGGAAATGTAGTTGAGATCATCCAATTGGGAAGGGGTGAGATTGTGATAAGGTGTGAATTCTACAATAGCAATCACCTCAGTCTTGTCAAGAGGATCAATGATAACATTGATTCCAGACTTCATAAAGTGATAGTTGCTGATTTCATTGTATGCTAAACTGATTTCTGATGGAGTTGGGTGGCAAGTGGGTTTTTTATTCTTCAAAGGGACGGTTGGGTAGAGGTTGTGAGGACTATATATGTCCCTGGGCCATGATACAGATTTTTCTTTTACGCCTAAACTCTCTATAGAGAGTTTAGGCGTAAAATTATATACATAACAGATGCTTTTCCCTTTGATGTTTCATCGTGTTTTGATGCTTGGATGCCTTAGCACTCTTATTCTTATGACTTTGGTGATTCAAATCAGGTCCTCAGAACAATTTCAACCTGAGATCCATCATTTAACATTAAAGTCAATCAAATAAGAGCAATTAAGGTATTCAAACATAAAAACAATAAGAGATGGCAAAAGGAAAAGAAAACAATAATCAGTATTGATATTACAGTAAATATAATGAAATACATACACTGCTCTTTTCCCCATTGCCGATGTGAGACGCAGCACTGCCAGCATAATTGCCTAGGTTGAGTTCATCCCAGTTCAACTAGGATCCAAACAACCAATTTAAAGTAGGTTGACCTCGACCAATCAAATATAAAACCAAGGGGGGTCCCTTGGATTTATATTTCATCAGTTGATTTCAACCAAGTTTAAATTGGTTGAGTGCATCCCAGTTCAACTGGGATGACTTCATCCTAGGAAATTATTCTGGCAGTGTGGTTGACCTGTAGGAGTTAAAGATATAGTTGGTTGATGATTATGAGGTGGGGGATCCAAAAAAAAGGCCAATTGATCAGCTTGCTCAGCAAGCTGATCAATTGGCCAGGGTTAGTTAAATGGGAGTGGGGGGAGACTCACAGAGTGGGTTCAGGGTAGGTAGGCAGGGAGCTTGGTTCAGGGTAGGTAGGCAGGGTAGCTTGGTTCAGGGTAGGCAGGCAGGGTAGGTAGGCAGGGTAAGTAGCAGGGTCATCAATCAACTGATCAATTGGTTGAGGGTAGTGGTAGCAGTAGGGACTCACAAGGAGGCAGGGTAGCTTGGTTCAGGGTAGCGCGGTCAATTGATCAATTGATTGTTTGAGGGTAGCAAGCTAGGGTAGATGAGCAGGTAGATGAGCTTGTTGAAGGTAGGCAGGGGAGCAAGGTCAGGGTGGCTAGGTCTTGGAGAGTAGCAGGGACTTACTTTTGAGGCTCCTGAGGGAAGTAAGAGGGTTCAGTAGGATAAAGGGAAGAGAGCTGGGTGGAAGAAAGGAGAGGACTTACCAAGGTGGATGATGGGAGAAGTTGGCAGGTGGAAGTTGATATAGGTGATGCAAAATCAGGAATATTGGTAAGAAAAAATCCCAAAAAAAATCTCAAAAAAAAAAAAATTTGTGGTGTAAAATCATAATAAAATACTTAAAGCCATTTAACAAAATGCAAATGAATCTGCAATTAAAAATAATTAAAAACAGCAGATGGGATAGAAACAGCTACCCTGAGGATATTTCTCAGGGTAGCTGTGTTTTAGTGGTCAATGCTTGGCAGTGGCATGGACCACTAGGGCGTAGCTAACCTCCACCCCTTTATAGCCTGGGATCAATTCCCACAGGTGACAGAAAATGAATTACAGCTGCTGTGTTGGCTTTTGAAATTCAGCTAACTAGTGTGGAAAATTCAGCTAACTAGCATGGAAGGATGCAGCTAACAGCTAAGATGTACACCACGGACGCATTCAGGCGTCTTCAAGGCGTCTTTTTTTTTTTCTTGAAGACCCTTTTTTTCAATTCAGTAGAGCTGTCAGCAGAGGTTTTTGTCTACAAGGCAACTTGAGAATCAATTACAAAATTAAAGAATCACAGGCAAATGCGGTCTTTGGGGTGTCTTTGGTACAAATATTGTACTAAGTTGTCCTGAAGGCAGCTTTTTTCATGTTTTTGTCTTGAAGACAAATCAGATGTCATCAAGTTGCGGCCATGGTGTAGTGTAGCATAGCATGGATCTGATGTTGCTATGCTACTGGAAACTTCAAAATCTGTTACTGCAAGAAAAATTATGCTACTTGTTAGCATAGTGGTGAATTTTCCCAGCTAACACTACAAAAATTTATCTTGAAGAATTTGTTGCTACGCTAACTGTTAGTGTAGCGGAGTGTACAGATTTTCTGGGAAACAAAAAACCCGCTAGGCTAACACTTAGCAGTCAAATAGCGTAGCGTAGCGTAGCGTAGCGTAGTGGCCCACCGTTAAATTCTGATGATGATCAAAAGAGTGAAGTGAGGAATATGATTGAAAATCGAAAATCTACATATAACTAAGGAAATGGCCTTTGCGAGCCAAACAAACCCTGACAACGTTGTACAGTTTCTAACGCCAAGGGCGACATGCCCCGTTCAGTTTCTAACGCCGAGGGCGACAACCTGTTCAGTTTCTAACGCTGAGGGCGACATTAAAGAATCTTAATTGATTTTTTTTTCGCTTTTTTTTTCGCTTTTTTTTTTGCTTTTGTTTCGCTTTTTTTTTCGCTTTTTTTTCGCTTTTTTTTTTGCTTTTTTTTTTGCTTTTTCTTTCGCTTTTTTTTCGCTTTTTTTTTCGCTTTTTTTTTTGCTTTTTTTTTTGCTTTTTTTTTCGCTTTTTTTTCACTTTTTTTTCACTTTTTTTTTTCACTGTTTTTTTTTGCTTTTTTTTCTTCGCTTTTTTTGTTTGCTTTTTTTTGTTTGCTTTTTTTGTTTGCTTTTTTTTTGTTTGCTTTTTTTTTTCCCTTTTTTTTTTTTTTTTTTGCTTTTTTTTTTTTTTTTTTTGCTTTTTTTTTTGCTTTTTTTTTTGCTTTTTTTTTTTGCTTTTTTTTTTTTGCTTTTTTTTTGCTTTTTTTTTTTTTTTTTTTGCTTTTTTTTTGCTTTTTTTTTTGCTTTTTTATTGCTTTTTTTTTGCTTTTTTTTCAGCTTTTTTTTTGCTTTTTTTTCAGCTTTTTTCTCACGGTTTTTTCCGCTTTTTTCTCACTTTTTTTTTTGCTTTGTTTTTTGCTTTTTTTTTCCCTCTTTTTTCACTTTTTCTTTTTGATTATGTTTTTTTGCTTTTTGTTTTTTCCTTTTTTTTGCTCTTTTTTTTTGCTCTGTTTTTGCATGAATTGTATTCTTTTTTTTTTGTTCCTCTTTTTTTTTGCTCTTTCTTTTTCTGTTTTTTTACATACTTTTTTGGTTGTTTTTTTCTTCACTAAAGCAACCAATACTGTTGCTAACAACCAATATCATTATAACAACCAATCATGTTGCTACCAACCAAGGTACACATATTGTAAACTGTTGCTGGCAACCAAGTCAAATTAATGTTGCTACCAACAACTAATTAATCAAACTGAAACTGCTGCTACCCTTTCCCCAGACATAAATAGAGCTCTTCTTCACCTGAAATCTTCCATTCCCCCCAAGAATATCCCACTTTCACAACCATCATTCTTAAAAGTAATAATCTGATTACCTACCACATACTCTTATTGCATTCTACTTTTCAGCTCCTATTAATCTACAACATTAATCTACAATGAACTTGAATATTGATGAACTCAGAAGAGCATACAACAGGGAAAGAAATGCTAGGTTTTGGAAAAGGCAATTGAATTCTCAACTCAATCTTCTCACCACCCCTAACCCCAATCATTTTCACCATCCATCCTCTGCTGTACCTCATTCTTATTTTTTCAACTCTCACAATTCTCCAAGTCATCAGCACTTCCAAGGCAGTTTAATCAATAATCATCACCCTTCCCATGTTCAGCAGCTACACAATAACCCTCAAACACACCATCCACATTCCCATCAATTCTCTCAACATTCTCATCAAATCTCTCACCAACTTCAATCCTCAAGGTCCCATCCAATCTCTCATCAAGTTCCATCCCCAACGTCCCGGCAATTATCTTATCAACTACCATCCCCAGTTTCTCATCAGAGATCTCATCATATCCATTCACTTACTTCCCATCCAAACCACCATTCAACTCACTCCCCAATCCAGTTGAATCAACATCATATCCCATCACAAAGGCATTCATTGTCTCAAATCACTCAATTGATGTCTCAGAACCACCACCAAATTACCCATCAGACCAATAGAATTCATCAAACTTCTAACAACCCCTCAAGAGTTTCCATTTTCAACTTGGTCCATTCCCAAAATCTTTCTCCCAACAATCAGATTAATATCTACACCAACTATGATAACTCCTCAAACCTTCCTCCTGTAGAGCAACCACCACACTTGGAGGATGATATACCAGAAACCAATTTGGAACAGGTTCTAAATCAGGTTGATCGCCATTTGTCCCAGATTGGATTTGATAATCCTTCAGGTGTTGTTTTGGATGACCGTCCTGTATTGAATGAAAATGAATTCTATGTAGCTGACAACATCCCCCAGATCAATTTTCGCAGGCCAGTTGCATGGGGTTGGAGAGAGGACCCAACTTTCAGACCACACACACTGAGAAGAGAGAGGCAATTTCAATTATGCCAGGCCATACTATTTCAAGGAGAGACCAATGCCCTCTGCTGCCGCTCTGGGAGGATCAACATAAATCAGCCACCCCCTCCTCCAGATTTACTCCAGCTTTTCAAAGATGCAACTCAAGACCACTCACCTCAAGGAAATCAACTGATAAGATCCATACGGTTGATAAATAGCAATTTTGCATTTACTTCACTTGGTATAAATTGTGCTACAAGAGCTGCTTTGAACAACCAAGGCCAAGGTATTTATACTTTCAAGGTGAAGGGAACAATTCACCACAACATTGGCAGCTTGATCCCAATGTCTCAAGAAGTCCCAAAATTCTTGCAGCTCTACATATATGATAATGCAAATGAGTTTGAAAATCGTCATATTCATGGTCAACATCTTCTCCCAGAGCTGATGGCAAGGATCCAAGCAATCCTCCACCGGTGTAATCCTCTCATACGCCGGTTTGAGCGTGTAGCATCTGAAATCACTCCAAACCGCTCAATAAGGCTTACAGAAACAGCAACGAATGTGGACCAAAGAGTTTATAACCTCCCAACAGGGGACCAAATTGCAGCTGTCTGGGTAGAAGGTATTTCTTTTTCTTTTTCACTTTCACTAAGTGGTCGTCATTCTCTGACATTTCTTACCTTGAAGGCAATGACCCTTTGACAACAGCCACAAGAGACGTTATCATCAAGTATCGTGGCCAATCCCTTTCAAGAATATCTGAATTAGACAGGAAATATGATCCTCTCCATTATTTTCTATTACATCCAAATGGAGATCTTGGTTGGAGTCCTGAACTCAAGCAGGAAATGCCACTTGCAACTGCCATGAACTATTATGCTTACAAGTTGGCCTTCCGCAATGGAGACTATTCTCTTCTACACTGGGCTGGTAGACTTTTCCAGCAATATTGTGTAGATCAATATGTGAAGATAGAGACTGAAAGGTTGCTATATATTAGGCTGAACCAATCTGATTTCCGTGTGGACCAATTTTACGGTGTTGTGGATGCTTATGAAAATGGTGCAGAAATGGGTAATGAATCAGGTATGATTTCTCCACAAATATTTCTCACTGAATTGAAACTCCACACTGTCTTACATTTTTTTCTTTCTATATCAGGTAGAAGAGTAGTTTTACCCACATCTTTCATTGGAGGCCCACGTGATATGAAGGCAAGGTTCCAAGATGCAATGGCTTTAGTTCAGACATTGGGAAAACCAAACCTGTTCATAACAGTAACTTGCAACCCCAATTGGATTGAAATTCAAAGAAACCTTCTTCCTGGACAGTCAGCACAGGACAGACCTGACATTGTGACACGTGTATTCAACTCAAAGATGAAGAAAATTTGTGATCAAATCTACAAAGATGGGATTCTTGGAAAAATAAAAGGTTGCACGCACGTCATAGAGTTTCAGAAGAGGGGCTTACCTCATGCCCATATCTTAGTCATCCTAGAATCTCAGTATATACCCCGCACTACTGAAGAAATTGATCAAATTGTGACTGCAGAAATTCCAGATCAGCTCGCCAATCCAGCTCTTTACCAAGCTGTATCAAGACATATGATACATGGACCCTGTGGACCTTACAGCCCCAATGCACCATGCATGGTCAATGGTGTTTGCTCAAAGAAGTACCCAAAACAATTTTGTTCTGAATCTTCATTCAATGAAAACTACTATCCACAGTATAGAAGACGTCAAAATGGAAATACAATACGTAGGGGTCAGAACAACTTCATAATTGACAATCGTTGGGTGGTGCCTTACAATTCCTACCTCTCAGCAACATATCAGTGCCATATAAATGTTGAAATTTGTGCAGAAATATCCGCACTCAAGTATCTTTACAAATATATATACAAGGGACATGATAAGGTAGTTCTGGATGTTGGGGAAAGTATTGATGAGATCAATAGATTCAGGGACTCACTCTGGGTTGCCGCTCCTGAAGCTTGCTGGAGGATATTCTCTTTTAAACTATCTTCCACCTACCCATTGGTCAACAGATTGGACATACATTTGCCCAATCAACATCAAGTAACATACCCTCAAGATGAATCATTGCAAAACATTATTGAAAGGGCTTCAGAAGGTTATACAATGCTCACCGGTTACTTTGCAAGAAACAGAATTGATCCACATGCCAGGTTATTGAAATACTCGGAATTCCCTAGGTATTACACATGGCATCCCAGGACAAAAGAATGGAAGCCAAGGCAACGCGGTAACTCAATAGGAAGGATTTATTCTGTATTTCCATCAGACCCAGAAAGATGGTATTTACGTTTATTGTTGAATCATGTCTGTGGATCTACTTCCTTTGAAGATCTCAGAACCTTTCACGGCACTATTCATGAAAGTTTTCATTCAGCTGCTTTAGCAAGGGGTCTCTTGGAAAATGATCATTATTTGGAACAAAAAATGGCAGAAGCTGATTCTTCAATGAGTTCATCTTACTTGAGAAGACTATTTGGTATACTATTGGCAACATGTCAACCTTCAAACCCTGTACGCTTATGGAATTTTTCTTACAATTCCATGACAGAAGATTGGATCCATCAAGGCTGTCAAGATGATGCCCTCATGACAAACCGGATCATTGAAGTAATCAATCCAATTCTACTCCAGAATGGTCTGCAGCGGATTGATTTATCATTTCCTGATCTTCCAAGATATAATCCTTCAGCTGGAAGTAACCACCTAATAAGAAATTGGATGTTGGATGAAGAGCGGTCAAGCTTCAATGTGGATCAAAGTCAAATTGATAATGTAAATCAACTTAACGAGCAGCAGACATTGGCCTTTGATCAAATTCTCCATGCCTGCAATTCAGAACATCCACAATGTTTTTTTATTGATGGGCCTGGTGGCTCTGGAAAAACTTTCCTATACAATTGCTTACTTGCACATGTAAGATCAACTCAAAGAATTGCTATTGAATGTGCCGTTAGTGGTAAGAATCATTTTCATGACAATTTGAACATACATATTCCAACTAATTTTTGTTTCTATCTTACAGGGATTGCTGCCATGAACATGCCATATGGAAGGACTGCTCATCTCACCTTTGGAATTCCTCCCAGGCTATCACACCATTCAGTTTCTTCTATTGCCAAAAACTCACAAAAAGTAGATGTCCTCAAGAATTCAAAGTTGATAATATGGGATGAAGCCCCAATGACACACAGGCATGCACTTGAATTAGTTGATAGATTACTCCAAGACTTGATGGACTCAGATCTACCATTTGGTGGAAAGGTAATGGTCCTAGGGGGAGACTTCCGTCAGGTTTTGCCAGTTGTGAGGAAGGGATCACGTCCTCAAATTGTTAATGCTAGCATTGTCAACTCTCACTGCTGGAGACACTTTTCCCAGAACATCATTCGTCTGTCCATCAACATGCGTGCAGCTGGGGATCCTCACTTTCAGCAATTTTTACCTATCTGTTGGGAACGGAGAAGGTATCACTGATTTTTCAAACAAGATACAGCTGCCTGCTTCAATGGTAATCCATGGTGGATCCCACGAGGAAAATTTGGATTGTCTCATTACACAAGTATTCCCAGATATTTCCAGGTCTTTCTCCCATCATGATTACTTTTTGGACCGGGCTATTCTTTGCTGCAAGAATATTTCAGTCAACCATATAAATTCTAGGATCTTGCAAGATATTCCATCAGAAGGCAGGACTTACACAAGCTATGATTCAGTGGAAGATGACCCCCAAAACCTATACTTGCAGGAATACATAAATAGTCTAACAATTTCAGGCTTTCCACCTCACATTCTGAACTTGAAAAGGGGTGTCCCAATCATAATGCTGAGGAACCTTGATTGAACAATCGGACTTTGTAATGGGACTAGATTGATTGTGGAAAACCTGGGCCCAAATGTTATTTATGCAAAGGTAATTTCAGGAAATAGAGTCAACAACTTGGTGGCCATACCACGCATTCCCTTCATGTCAGACCCTGATGAGTCTGGATTGCCTTTCAAGCTCATACGGAAACAATTCCCTGTAAATCTGGCTTTCTCACTAACTATAAACAAATCTCAAGGTCAGACAATTGGAAATGTTGGTATTGTACTTCATGATCCTGTATTTAGTCATGGACAACTCTATGTTGCATTGTCACGAAGTAAGTCCAGCCGTACTACAAAGGTAGTAGTCCCTCAACCTGAATCTGGCCTTCCTTCATATGAAACATCAAATATTCTTTATAAAGAGGTTCTTTCAAATGTACAGAGGCAATAGTTATATTAATATTTTTAGTTTCTCATCCTTTTTGTTTTTTTTGCTTCATAATTTCATTGCTTTCTGATTTCAACATGAAATGTTATCTTTGTTCTTATATTTCCACAAATAAAATATTGTGTACCCTTCTCATAAAGCCCCCTTTTCTAAACCTCCCTCTGTTGTTTGTTTTTGCTTCAGAATTTCATTGCTTTTTGATTTCAAATGCAATTTTATCTTTGTCTTTATATTTCCACAAACAAAACATTGTGTACCCTTCTCATCAAGCCCCCCCTTTTCTAAACCTCCCTCCCCAATCCCCAAAATTGGGGGCTATGCCCTCGTTCAAAATAAATATTTAATTTCTCTCACTCCAACCTTCGACACAACCAACATCACATTCACCAACAACCACCACCATGTCAACACCACCACCACCACCATCAATACCTTCAACACCACCACCACTCATACAAATCCAAGAACAACAACATCCAGAACTCAAGATTAATACTAGGAATCGAGCCTCATCCTGGTCACTCTTCCGAAGAAACTCAATCTCAAACGATCAACCACCAGACTCACTCCTCTCAAGACTCACCAACACCCCCTTTCACCCTCAACCACCAACAACCGCACCACTCTCAGGACCAGCTGCCATCTCCACCGAGCTACGTCAGACCCACTCCTCAACTGGCTCGGCCTCATTCTCACTATCATCACTAGCCTCAGCACTCAAACGTCCCTTGAACCTCACCAGTAACAATCCCAACCCTTCTCCTATCACTCCCGCTCAGCTTTCATCTCAACAACAATCCCCTTCCGACACCAGATCTACTCACGAACTATCCTCTCGTGATGCTGACCCCGATCCAACACCCTCGGTACCCCCTAGACTCATCGTCGAAAGCCCCTCCGCCGAAGAACCCCCCTCGGTCCCCTTCGACTTCAACCTCTTCCTCGAACAGATGCGTTGGCCCCAGGCTGAACCAATCGCTAAATACCTACGATCGTTCTTGAAAGAATTCACCAAACGTGCCAATCATCCCACCAAATCTACCGGCGTGGCCGAACAAGTCAAGGTCGTCAATGACTTTCTCGACGTGAGCTCCTTTTTTCCATTTTATTTTATCTTACCTTTACATATCTGAAGACGGCTCATCCTCTGGCCTCCCTGTCATAGTTCATTAGCATCAAGATGCGTGATATTCCCGATGGACCTTGGGATCCACGAACATGTAATGACTCCGAGTTTGATAATGCGGTAGAGGCGATGGAGAAACTAGTGATGAACCGAGTTTGGCATCTGTAAGTAAGCCCAAAGCCTAGGAGATTCAAACCCAGCAGAAGGGAGGAGGAGTGTGTTTTCTTCAGTACCTCTGAAAAAAAAAACATTTTGGGATCGGGAAATTCAATAGGACATTCACGCCCGCCTTGACGACCACTCAACCATCTCAAACAGACGACCTCGAACGAGATACAGTCTTATCACAGAAAATGAACCTCTTCAGTTGGCTCACTGACCGTCATCTCGATCTCAGTCTTCCCCCAGACGAGGCCGATGGATTCTTGGAATTCGCCAAAACCGAATTGCTCAAAATTAACTCCTACAAAGCCCCACGTGATAAGATGATCTGTATCTTGAATTGCTGTAAAGTCATCTTTGGTGTGTGTGTGTGTCTTTCTTTTCTCTCTCTCTTTCTCTCATACATACACAATCATTTCTTCCTCCTCGAACGAACCTGAAACTCATCTTCCGTATTGTCCTCAGGATTGATTCGCCATATCGACAATTCTGAAGGCGGCGCAGATACCTTTATTCCTATCTTGATCTTGGTCGTCTTACGCGCTCAACCAAAAACCCTTATCTCAAACCTCCAGTAATTTTCCTGTTAATTTTATTCTTCTTTTGGTCGCAATCCTAAATACATCTTCTTCTTCCCTTCCCTTACCCTTCTATAGATATATACAAAGGTTTCGGAATCCAGATAAGATGCAAGGCGAGAACGGATACTACATGTCAAGCTTAGTAAGTGGTATATTCAGGACTAGTCTCAACGATAGCAGAACCCTAAAAAATCTCTCCCTTTCTTTGGTAGAATGCGGCGATTTCGTTCATCGAGCGGCTCGAACATTCGGTTTTATCGAACATTACCCAAGAAGAATTTGAATATAATGTAGAACAAGCAATTGTACAGCTACCACGGTCGCCGATTCAAGAAACGATTACAACCTCGATGCTCGGAAGTTTGACGAAGAAAGAAGGTGAGAAAGAAGGTGAGAGGCAATTTGAAAGAAGAGGGGGTGAAGTGGGAGAGGGAGCAATAGGCACGTCGACCTCGCTACCCGATCTGACTCGTTCATGGCTGTTCACGACGGTGCCCCAATTAGCCGAGAAAGCGGTCAGCAAGCCGTTGAATGCGATCGCGAGGATCGTCGACGACTTGGCCTCTTCCGAGCCGGACGAGGATGATCAGCATCCCTCAGACCGACACGGGCTTCGAAGGGCCAGCTCATCGACCGACGGCTTTATGGTCGATTCTCATCGAAGAAGTAACCGAAGAATGGCCGGAAGACCTCGGTCTGCTGACTCGCCTCGATCACGTCATTCCGAGCTCCTTCCCTCTACCTCTTCCTCCATCAACACTCATAACCATCATCTTCTTCCTTCCTCTGGGTCCGAAAAACTCTCCCCCCCTCACGAACGGTCCGTCAATCAAACCGATCTTGAGAAAATCGAGAGCCTCAAACGCGCCGAACATGCCGCTAAATTACTCACTCTCTCCTCTATCTTCCCTCAACTTGAGTCCGAGTTACTCGAAATCGTTCTCATCACTCATCGTGGTATTATCAGTAAAGCAATCGATTCTTTGTTGGAAATGTCTTAATATTTTTCCTCCTCTCCCTCCCACCTCTTATCCTGCCTTTTTTTTTGTTATACCTCATCGTCTATAGTCATACTTTTTTTCTTTTCTTTTCTTTGTGCAATCATTATCTTCTTTGCTTTGTTCTCAAAAAAAAAAAAAAAAAGTCACAACCCCCCCCAGTCAACCAATCTAGCAGCTACCATACGATTGTTTTCCTATCTTATATGATTATGTAGATATTTACAAGATTCACAATAAACATACAAGAATTTAATAAGCTATTCAGAAACATAATATGTGCCTTGTAGCGGATATCCGCACAGCTCGGATCGTGTAGGCACGCTGTAATCCGAAGAAGATCATTAAGGTTCCACTGCTGTGAGACGACTGAGTTCAGTCGATGGCTGGGACTACAGTGAGGCTATGCAGATAGCAATGATGACGTAATGCGGGTTACCGGCAGCCGGATTGGCTTGGTCAGGATTCCTGTTGACCATCATCGGCAGCCGCTGCAGCAGGGAAAAGGAGTGGATGTATGCGTCCGGTCAATCTTATTTTCGGTGATCAAAAAAAGACCGGATGACAACTTGAGCTTCCCCCCTCTCCTCATCAACCAACTCACTTCCCAATTTGTATCACCTCTTCACAGTAATAATTACTGTCAGTATCAAGCTACTTAATTTCCCGGAATCTCGGTTTAAACTGTTAGGAAGACCAAATGTTAAGATGTCAACCCAAATGGTAGGTCTTTCCAGCAAATATCGAATTGTCTCCTTGATGGGCTAATCGTTCCACGGGTCTTCCTTCTGTCGTTCCACGGGTCTTCCTTCTGTTATCTACAACCATTCTTAGAAAGTTAAACCGATCAAGTCCAAGGCTGCTATTAATTCCAAAGTTTCAACTGATACCCAGTTGATGACCTCTTCTCAAAGTCTCAATGTGGTCAAAACCTTGATTCACACCGGCATCGGTGTGATAACTTATCTCAGGTAAGGCCGCAATATATTTACTTATGTATATAGTTAGAGGGAAGTATACCCCATCAGGCTATCAGCCCCACCTTTCCTTATACGTTTTTTTTAAAGAAAAGATTCCTTGACAATGACGTGAATTGAAAATCACAGAGGAATTTTTCCGGAGGAATGCTTCACAGACGATAGGTAAGCTTAAACCACCACCTATCTGGCTATCTTTGCATAGGTTTATGATCCAATGCTCCAAAACAACCCCGGGTCTCTAGGATTGGTCCAGATCGCTCTGAAGCGCCAACATATGATGAGGATGTTTCTGAAGGTCAAAAGAAAACCGGGCGAGAAGGACGCGGTTATATTAGAGTCAAGCACATCCACCGAGGCGCTTCAAAAGAGAGCGACAGAGTCTTAGATTACCTCGTGCGTCCAAGCTAAAAGCGCTCATAGTTCTTGGAAATCCACGAGATTTTTCTTATAATTTTATTTCCGTTTTGGACGTGAATTTTTGTCGAAGGATGAGGGAGCGATGGATGCGATCCAGCGCGGTTATCTTCGCCAATTGCTGTTTGCCATGTACTTGGATCCCGATAAGCCTCGAGACGTGATTGAATGTTACACGTCCGTTGGTCTACCATCTTCTGAACTCTTGTCAGATGTCTGTCTGGTTCATTGATCTCATTCCGAATTTCTCAAAAAAAAAACCCACAGGTTTAACATTACCTACTCACAAAGTCAAGATCGTGAAGGCGAATTGGTTCCTGAATTAGAAGTGAGGGATCAACTCCGGGAGCTATCCCTGGGAGGGAAGATGTCGATTCTTGCCGAAAATGACCCTCAACAGTCTCGAAAGACGTGTGGGATGGTCAAAAGACAAGTACAAGCCCTGATCAAAAAGTAATCCCTTTCACTTTGCCGTCATTCCTCTTGTTCGTCAAATTCATACATTGCTAACTTCAAATTATAAAATAAATTTCGGTCTCATAATCTCCAACAAGCTTAATCTGTTCCACGCAAAGCTTGTCAGACATACATGGTCGACGTTTCCTAACGTTCAAGTTGCATTACAATGAGTTAGTTTTCTTCTTTTGTCTCTCAAATGATTCTCCTCTTTTTTGAGCCTACAACTCATCTCTTTGGTTGATTCAACTAAGCCAAACACCATTAGATTACGAGCCACCTCATTTTACCGCTGGCGATGTGAAGCTTGATCGATTCACCTTTGGTACCTCAGGGGTAGAGGAAGTTCCGAGCGCTACGGAGATGGGAAGAATTGACACCGGATTTCACGCGTAAGTCTAGCCATGAAGCTTAAAGGATCTAAGCTTCGTGTTGATTTCAAACGTATTTATGTTATAACGTGAATGACTAGGGTTCGGGTGGCATTGGCAACCATTTCGGGATATCTGCCGGAACCCAATCCATCCGATGCCAAAGCTGCTCTGAAGGGCAAATCTCCACTCGAGCTTCGCGAAATAGAATTGAACAAAGTTAGGGAAGAAGCAAAAGAACGAGAGATTGTGTGGGATACGGAGAAGATTTTAGCTCCTTCCCCTCCCATGACGCCCAACGGGTTCAACATAATGGACGGACAACCACCCGAGCCAATTGGGAAACGTGGCCCCAATGGCCGCCTTGTACCGTTACTCCGTCAGGACGAAAATCTGATTGAGAATGGAAAAGATACCGTTAGGATATTGAAAAGAAAAGCTGCCCCTGACTCCAAGGTACTCCTAGAGAGCGACACCATATTAAATTCTACTCAAACCGAAGTCCAGAGTCAATCTACCCCCGTCAACCTAAATCAGGACCACTTGGCCTGGTCTCTCAAATCGATCGTGGAAAAAAGTAAATCATCACAATCTCATGAAACGCGCGATACCGAAAAAGTTCACAAAGTCAATATTCTTCAGGAGAAGGCCACTTTGGGCTCGAAATCAAAAGTTCCTAAATCGCTAGATACTATGGAGGATCCTATAGTGGATAGCAGTATTTCTACCCAAGCATTAAATTTCACTAGAAGTAAACCAAACGCCGAGTGTCTTCCCGATTCCTTCGATCCTATCCAATCATTTTCTCCATCAAGTGTGACACAATTAAAAAATAAAGGATCGCCCGTTCCCCCCGCTGGGGAAAAATCGGTATCTAAAGAGCAAGCCTTGAAAGCAAAGACGGACCATGGGATTCGAAAAACCGATTCAAACAAAAAGATGAAATCGTCAAAAATCAACTGGCCGCCTAGTTCTAACAAGAGTGACATATGCGAATGCCGGGACGCAAATGACGACCAAGACATGATTGTCTGCGAGATTTGCAAACGATGGAGGCACGTGAATTGCTATGGTTATATTTCCGCAAAAGATTCGAGGATTCCAGACTTCTTCACTTGTTATCGTTGTCGCATTCATAAAGGGATGGGCCTCGAAGAAATATGGAAAAGGGAAGATGATATCAACATTGCGCTGGAAGGACTAAGGGGGCTTTGCATTTTCCGCCGAACTCTACAAATCATTTACGTGAGTTGGTCTTGATAGAGGTTATGGCTCAGAATACATTGAATCAAACTGATGGTGTCTGTCGATTTCTCGAATCCAGAAGGAAGGTCTACCGCCTGTCTTGAAGGATCTTGCTCTTCGTCTGGGTAAGTGGTCAGGTAATAATGTTTGTATGATTATGAAGTGGGCTTGATTTGAATATTGTGCAAAACACATCAGAGGTCGACTTATCGACGGTTTCCCAAATCAGACATCGATTAGAAAATGAAAAATTTATTTGCCCAAAAGTTGCCTCGAGTTCGAACAAGTCTGGGCTTTTGGAATCTGAGAGGAAGAGTTCGAGCAAGCCTAGGCAATCAAAGAGATACATTAAGAATATGGTAGTCAACGAATCGTACGAACAAAAAAAACTTCGCGACAAGCTTTACTTTACGCCAGGGACCGGTACCGAGGCCAAACTGTTATCGAAGTTTGAGAGTCAGGAAAATTTCAATGATACAAATGAGCAGGCAAGTTTTTCTCAACCCTTTCGAAGTTTTTATTCTTCCATGCAAGAGCGTCTTGGGATTTTTTGACCATGCTCAAATCTTTTTCTTTTTGTCACATCTCTTCTGGCGGCGCCCAGATGAATCCCGCGGAGGACCAGTCTGCAGGCTCTGGATCGATCTCGAGCCGGTTCTCGACCACTTCTGATCGAGTAGTCGTTGGTGAGCCAGGCGAAGAACACACCACACCCAACAAGGTAACGTTCTCTCTTTGGATCCCTTTTCGAAGATAGCAGTTTCTTCAACTCGCTAACCAATATGACATTCTATGCACTCAACAGGTTACCGATGTAACTCACAGAGATACCACCCAATCATTTCAGCCTGATGTAGAAGATATCCCAATGCAAGAGCTAAGTGAATCCCCGCGCTTAGAAGAGGTGGATCGAAGGGGGCCGATGGTCGCTAACAGCAAAGTCTCGATTGGGGTGGAGGAGCTTGAAGTGCTTGGAGTAGCTTGGGATGATTGTATTGAATGAGTAGTAGTTGGATTGTTATCCAATTCAAACCAGAGCTTTTACCTTGTTCTTCCTATCCATTGATGGCTATCTTCTCCACGAATATCATCGTTGTGTCCAGTAACGATGTTGAATCGATTTGGATGGGTTTGTGATGATCAAATTAAGTAACAACCTCAGCTAGAGTAGGGTGGGTGTAATCCACCAAAATGTTTATGGAAAACTTTGGATCAATATACATCCAATTGTTCTTCGTAATCTCAAGAGGTTGCTCAGCTACCAGCCACACCTTGTTTTGGCTTGTCAGGCAGAAATTTTCATTTCCCAATAACCAAATGTTTCTTCTGGCTGGGGGACTCGGGTGTTGACCATTGTTAGGTATATTTTTTAAGTAGACTTGCCTCTCCCAGCAATATACCTTCTGCTGTATCATTGAGTGTCTCCACAAAAACATGTATGAAGCCAGCCTAACCCAACAAGAAGGGGCGGGCCAAAGCCTCGCTTGGCCGAAGCCAAGTGAGTGTGCCATGCCCACCAAAACTTGATGCAGGGTGCATCATTCTTGGAATTTGCTGTATTCTTTATTTTTTTTTGTTAAGGTGTTATTTCAGTTATAATCCATATGTACATAATTAATAAAAGGTTTTTAGGGAATTGATAAGAAAAATGACAAAAAAAAACAAAAAAACAATAGAAAGACCATCAAGTTAAAGATAACATGCAGGGAAATCGAATAAACATTTAGATGGGGAAGATAAGACAGGCCCAGTGATCTCTTGGAACTCAGCACAGGGGCAATAAAGGTGCTGAAAATGGGGAAGAAAATTGTCAGATTTTTCCAGAGTAATTCTTTCTTCAATTCCTTTTGTGATTTCAGCAGCCAGGGCTGCTTGATTGGGTGGCTCCTTTTATTGAATGCAACATTTAATCAAATGGAAGCTTTATTCTATTGGATTGAGGAATGGCAAGTATGGGGGGGGGGGGACCCAATTTTGATCAATCTTGATGTTTGAAGCGGCTCTGTGACCTTGTTAAAACGGGCTCCTTGGTGGATTGGTGCATCGTCCATAATGATGATTGATTCCTCAGAAAACCAAGCACCAAGGCCACTGAGGAATAAACAGAACTTTTCCACACCAACACCTTTTGACTTGGTATTGTTGGTGTTGAGCAGCTTGTGGTAAACAAATCCTTTGTTTGACAGGGCCCCTATCAAGGTCACTTGCTTTGCCTCAGGCATAAGGATCACAAAAGCAGGTTAACCTTGCTCAACAAAAAAAAAGATATAAAAAAATTAAAACATATCAGATTGAAAAAAAAAAAAAAAAAAAATTAGACTTACCAGAGGGATAGTATCCAAAGGCCTGACTAGAGTGGAGATCAAAGCCTGATTCATCAACAAATACAGGTTTTTGTCCGAGATCCAAACCCTTGTGGTTAAAAAAGTTAGCCCTCTGCTTGATCAGTTCAGGTTTGTTCCAGGAAGCAGGAATATTAGTAACCTGTTTCCATGATATATCCATATGATGGATCAGGTTACTAATTGCATTTTTTGGTGATATTGAACTGTTCTTTGATAAATTGAGTCATCTTGGCTAAGTTTATCATTGATTTCTCCTCAAGTTGGAGGAGGAGCTCAGTGTTCATTTCATCATTAGATTTGCTGGGCCTTTTTTTATGGGTCTTGGCAAGGTTGGGGTCCTTGGGCTTGATGCGCTGGATTGTCCGCCAGGAGACATTGTATGCTGCCATTGCATCAACAAACTTCATTCCTTGTCCAATGAAATATTTGCGGATAAGCTCTCATACTTTGGGCTTGATTATACCATTGGATTTGTGTTCATTGTGTGCAAGCCAATTGTTCTTGCAGGTACATTTTTTGTTTATTTTCCCTTTTGCTTTTTGTAGTTGTTCCTTCTGGAAAGTTTGTTGGTTGAGATCTGGGAGCTCTTGAGCAAGTTTGCGGGCCTGTTCCTTTTCAGCTTCTTTTTCTAAGTTGTTGGGATACATAATGTGAGATTCCAACATGAAGACTGTAAGCCAACACAATGACAATGAGAAATGAAAAAGAGATAATAAAAAACACATTTTTGAATATAAATGGATGAAAATGAAATGAGAAAAAAAAAAAAAAAAAAACTCACTTTGAAATGGGGTGAGGGGAAGTTCAGTGGGGTGACTGATTTAGATCCAATGATCTTGTTGGCCAACAGCTTGATACAGGCCAAGTGAAACTTGGCCATGTGCCAACTCCCGCTGCCCCCTCAACCAAGCAAAACAAGCCCTCTGGGCACATCCCAAACCCCCTGTGGCACTTGGTCATGCAGGAGTTGGGCATGTACCCAAACTAGCTTGCCACACCATAATTACAATTTAAACAGTGGCCACAATCAACCATTAAACTTTCCCAAAAATCTCTATATATCTAACTTGCTTTTTTTTGTTAAAATCAACTCTGAAACGTTTTTTTTGACCCAAAAAAAAAGCAGGGCAGATAATCAGAAGAATAGCCACCTGTTCTGAAAAATCAGACACATAACTAGTCACCCCATGGTAACAAGAAAAAAATTCAAATTAATATGTTTCTATTTCTTTTTATTTGTTGTTTTTGGATTCATGAATTTGATTTTGGGTACCAAGGAAAACCAAGGAATATTAAAGGAATTAAGGTTTATCACTTAAGGAGGGTAAGAGAACCCTGTCACGGAAGAGTTTCATTTGGTGCAAAATCCATGTCTGATTTTTTGACAAGAAAAGAGATGAGTAAGTAATAGAACAAGAGAATAAGTTTTATTTTCTAAAACAAAGCCTATTAATCTTGATGGTGAAAGTTGTTGAGCCAAGAGTATCATTAATCTCATTTCACTTCCCCTCTTTCAACTGTTTCTAGTGGGGGGTCTGGGAGTGATAGAAGACCCATTAAAAGATGGTTTGGGTAGTCATTGGAATATATGCATTACTGATTGGTGGATATTACTCATTGGAAGTAGGTAGCTGTAAGGAGAGGAATCAATGCATGGATGACACTGGGGTGTTTCAGACGGCTTGGTTTGGACTGGAAAGTGCATACTTGGGAGGGGGTCACTACTTGTTTTTAAATCATATGAATAGATATATTTATAATGTTTCATAAAAGGAAAATTAATAAAATGAAACGTAAAAAAACAGATTTAAATACTAATAACATAAAATAAAGGGGGATACACACTACCAGCATAATTGCCTAGGTTGAGTTCATCCCAGTTAAACTAGGATGAAAACAACCAATTTAAAATAGGTTGACCTCAACCAATGAAATATAAAACCAAGTGGGGTCCCTTGGATTTATATTTCATCAGTTGATTTCAACCAAGTTTAAATTGGTTGAGTGCATCCCAGTTTAACTAGGATGACTTCATCCTAGGCAATTATGCTGGCAGTGACAGATTCTAGGGTATTTTTGTTAATGTAACTTAGCTTAATGTATTTGATGTGTTATTTTATAATATGGAATGATATGTTTTACTTATCTCATGAGATATAATTTTTTGTTGTTTGTTTTTATTACTTGATTACTATATTGTAATAATGTCTCTATTATTTCCTTTTTCTATTTTTTTTTTTTTTTTTTTTTTTTATTATTATTCATTTATTACACATCATCATTATTAATTTTTATGAAATAATGTCTCTTATCATTTTAAATTTTTGATACATATTTTATTATTGTATTATTTATTTATTATTTTTCATCTAGTCAGGTAGGTTTCAGTCTCTGAAATTCGCAGAAATGTTGTACAAGAGTTTTTACTCTTTGATTATTTTTTTTGCTTATCACATGGACCTAGAAGGATTACTCCTTGGGAATCACATAGGCTGACAGAGGAAAAGGGCAATGCAAAAGATGAGTTGTAGAGGACAGAAGGACCAGAAAAGAATGTTTCATTTCATCTTTGAGTAAAATCAATTGAATCAAGTCTTGAATTTCAAATTAGCACAGCTTTGGTAGGAAATTAGGTCCTTGACATTTTTCAGCCTTGAAGAGTCATCACAACTGGACCTAAACTCTACCTTGTTCCTATTTTCTCTATATTTAATTAATCATTGCTCTATATCTTTTAAATTCAATCCATATTCTGTTTCCTCATGAAAATGGAGCCATTGTGTTCACTGAAAGCTTTGTAATTACTTGACTCCTTTGTGGATTGATTAAGTCATGAAGTCTGAGCTACAGATGGCCAGGAAAGTGAAACAATACCAGCCAACCACATGTACATAGGCTAAATTTTAAGATTTCAAAGAAACTAAAGGTGATATTTCAATCAGACAAAAAAGAAAAAAGAAAAAAAAAAAAAAACTATAAAGAAACAAAAGGGAAAGTACCTAAAGGGCAATCAATGTCTGACAAGTGAGACAAGAAAAAATAGTGGGAGACAAATGAGGAAAAAAGACTAAAAGGGAAGACATCAATACACACAAAAGAGGAGAAAGGAGTAAGTTGGATACATACGGTCACAAGAATGATTTGAGGGCCATATAGACAACTGAGAAAGGTGAGGAAATCTTGATAAGTGGTCAGGTGCCAAGCAAATAGGGAGATAAGGTGTGAGTGACAAAATGATCAGAGGAAAGAGGTGAAGTAAGAGAGAAAGTGATGATGCGGAAATGTCAGGTGTTGAGTGATAAGAGTGTGAGTGAAGAGATGAGTGGAGGATTGGATCAATCAAACTAAATGGAAAATGTGAAGTGAAGAATGATGCGGCTGATAGAGCAGCGAGGTTCCCCCAAGGGAAGAGGAACAGATCAGATGGGCTGAGTCAATGGTCTTAAATATGAGAGGAGACTGGACTTAGCAAGTGGTTTCAGATGAGGTCTCGGATATTCATGATGTGGTTGAGCTGAGATCAAGACAAAAGAGGTAGAAAGCAATGGAATGGGAAGAGGAAAGACGGAAAACAATGGAAGGGGGGGATCTTCAGTCAGAGATATGAGAGGATGAGCAAGATTATTGAAGAGCTTTAATATTAGGATCCGTGTGGCTGCGACTAGAGGAAACAGAGATCTTATTATTTTCAACAAATTTACATAAGCAAACTCTGAAGATTTTGGATGTTTATCCTCCATTGCAGGCAGGTAAACCCATAAACACAGCACCAGATCACCAAGGATCCACAAATTTACAGCTCACCACTCAAACCAACCAAATTCCTCTTTCACTCAGTACCTCAAGTATTTTCAGTAAGTCCCCTTTTTGAAACTGGTAATCTGTCAGTTGATTTTCTCTGTACACCCAATTTTCTGTCTTTCTCCCTCTCTCAACAATAATTGGATCATATCAAGCTTCAAGCATCATACCAGAGAAATAAAAATCCTCCTAAGAGATCAATTAGCTTCATATCATTTCTTTTTCTGTGGGGTTTCCTTGAAACAAACCACATAGGTTCAAGAACCTTGACTATCCAGAATCATCATAGTCTAAAACAATAGGCTGATTAGATTCTGTCTTCTCAGCTTTCTTCTAAAATTATATTGTCAGAAGAGGCTGTTGCATTTTTAATGACCCTGGCACAGCTTGGCCAAATTTCCCAGGCCAAACTTTTTTATCTTTTAGATTACTCTGAAAATTATACACAAAGATAAACAGAACCTACTCTCTTTTCTTATCCTGTATCCTTAGTAGTGATTTGTCACGCTCTGTGATGCCAAGGACTGATAACCTTCTAGCTACACAAGGTGCAAGACTCCAAATAATATGGAATAAATTATTTTAGAGGATTTTAATCTTTTTATTAATATTAAAAGTATAGATTTAATTGGGAGGGCCTGCAAGCAGGGGTGGTTTGGGTGCCCTCCAAAGGTGTTCGTGATAATGCACAGTATCCCAAAACTTTGTAACCTGTTACACTGGGGCCTGCAAGAAGGGGTGTTTAAGTGCCCAGTAAAAAATAGTGGCTAAGAAAGGGCCACAACTCCTAGTGAAACAATCCGACTTACTGTAGGCTTTAAGAGGAGGAGGGGGGGCGATGAATTTCTTAGGTAAACTGGACAGCTGGAAGCGGTTGGAAAGGTGGGCTTGATGACTGGACAGAGTTGGAGTTGAGGACAAGAGGCTTTGAAGTCTTGAGGACTGATTTACTGGGCAGGACACTAGTATGCTGGACTGGTGGAATGCTGGTTGTAAATATGATAAAGCTGGCGAATAAAAATACAGGGGGAAGAAAGGGCCTCTTAAAAGCCTTTCTGGAGCTCTGATGGCGAAACATCAAGTGTTATTTTGGCTATGGGAACACTACAAGGAAGGAGTTATCCTTAGTAGAAATAAATGATGTAATTTATCAAATTATTACATGTACAGGCTGTCAATAATTAATACAGTCTGTCAGTCATCTGTAGACATCATCTGAGACCGCTTCATGAGCTCTTAGTCTTATGTACAACATGTATTGATCACTTGATCAATAGAATAAAAAAGAAATAATCAAATTATAGTACAGAATCTTATTTCTGTTTAGTTTGGCTATTTCATATGTAAGGTTTTGTACCATGAGAGTGCTTGTCATACTTGCATGGAGGGCGCTTTTACAGCTCTCCATTCAATTATTTGACAAGCAAACATCATGGGAAAAGTGTCAACATTTATTATTTTCCCGTGATTAAATAAGCTTGTCATTTATTTTAATTGTACAAGTTCTTTTAGACTTGTTTTGAAGTATCCTGATGTTTTATTTATCCCCTGTTTCGTGTCTTTCATGTGCTATGATATTATTCAACTTCTACTGTATGTATTTGTATAAGTTAATAATAATACACAGACTATAAAACAGCGTGATATTTATGTCAAATGTTATTTAATATTTCATTTATGTGTTTAAAGGATAATTACATAGTTTATTTAAGTAATTATCCCGTATTTTGAGGACTTCTACTTATCAGAATACTCTCATATTACATATGTTTATACCTAGTAAGTATTTTAGCGCTTAGTAGGAGTATTCTTTAAATTAATTTTATTATTAGAAGGAGTAAGTTTTCTAGGGTACTTTGGCTGAGGTACCCTATGTTATTTTACTTGCTCTTTCAGAATATGAAATAATATTCTCACTTATCTCAAAGGTAAATGAGTTATTATTATTTTTTATTATTAATTTATTTTTTATATTTGTTTATAGCATTATTACTACTTAATAATGTTTATATTTTAAGATTTTATCTTTTTCTTATGTTTATTATAATTTATGTTACATTATTACTTATGTAATAATGTCTCTTTCATATGTATTTTTTTTATTAATTAATTATTACTTTATTTATTGTTCTAGTCAGGTTGTCTCTGAACTAGTAGCAAGCTGACATTATTTTCCTGTATATCTTGAAATAGAACTCTTTAATACCTGTCAGCCACCAAGATATTACATGTAGTTATTTACCATGTAACACTTGAAACTGCAAGCTTGAATAAATTATAATTATTCTTTATTTTATTTTATTTTATTTTATTTTATTATCTTTTATTTTACTTGGCATTCTGAACAGAAGAGAAACTAGACTTGACCATTTCAACAAATTGTATTGACCATATACAAAAACCTGATCAAATTGTACCTATTTTTTATCAAATATAAAGGAAATTTAATTAAAGAAAATCCTTGGAAAATCAACTTTCAAAAATGCAATAAACGGATAAAGAACCATTTATTTGTATAGTGTTTTTCCATGAAAATCCTGGAAGATCCCAGCTTGACCCATGGTAATCCATACTATAAGATTACATATAAATTTAAGTAAATATTTATGTAGTATGTATTATATGATTAATACATGTGATTTCACTTCAATTGTCCTTCAGGGCAAGCACTCTTTCAAGCGCAAACCCCTTGTAAACTTATTCACATGTATATCTTAGTGAAATAAATTAAATAAGCTGAAATAAATATCATACTATTTTTCAACAATGTGAAATATTTATGGTATCATTTTAATTAAAAATGACACCATTAGGGGGTATCAAATATGACCAAATCCACCATTGTCTAATCAACTGTTTTTGAAAATGCACCATTTTTACAAACCATGGATACCTATATGAAATGGTTCAAAATCCTCAAAAGTGAAATTTTGTTGAAAAACCTAATTCACTGGTTTCAATTGTGGATTTGATCATATTTGATACCCCCTATTTTTCACATCTGCTCACAAACAGGGCTATCACTTCCCCCTGGTAATCTTACTCTGATCACCACTGTCAAAATAAATTGACAGTGTGATCTTTGTATTATTTAAGGAGGGGTTTTCTTTAACAAATTGAAGATAACCTCCCCCATCAATTTTAACCTACACTTAGATAACTTATTATAAGCTACCAAGGCGCTCACCTTCTACTGCAAGTAAGGAGGACTGGCCTTTATTCTTATAACTATCTCTTATAGTTAAGATTCTTCAAATCCTCCCAATTAAATTAATACTACTTAATTTTATTGGAAGAACCATGTATCAATCTGGTTAACCCTTCTGTGGAGCTTTCTCCCCATCAGGAGTTTGGCGGCAGGGTCAGACCCTGTTTGATTTTGGTTACTTAATGTTTTTATAACACTCAAGTAAACATTGATACAGATATATATTCTTGTTATAATTTTTAAAGTGTAAGATCTTTTTATTAATTTCTGTAAACACCACATTAGGTGAAAAAGAGTACAGATATTTGACACTCCCCCTTCTTTGTGTCCTTTTCTCACTGTGGAGACCCAGGCTCACAGAATCAATGATCTTCCATTGAAGCTGTCTTTCCCTCTGAAGCTCCCCAGTACCTCCATATTCATGGAAGCCTTCACAATTCCCCAAAGATAATATTTTGGAAGTTATAAACTCTGAAGGAATGGGTATCCCCCAGGGAATAATAGTACACCAGCACAGTACCAAAAAATCATTTATAATGTGCCAGTTTGCTTCACCTGGAAAAATGCATGATTAATTTTCTACAAGTGACATAGAAAAATTATAAAGGGACCTTTGTAATTTCTGATGTCACTTTTAGACAAGTGATCATTTTTGTTTTCAAGATTTGAGAGGGAGAACTTTATGGGATGACAAGGGTGGGGATTTGAAAGCGGAGCTTATCTTGTGGAACTGAAGATACTATGTTTGATATGCTCAGGATCAATGATTCTTATTTCATATACGAGTATATAGCCCCCAATTTTGGGGGGAGGGACTTGTAGACAGACACAGATCAACGCCAAGATCCGTGATCCATGTCATGCAACCTAACAGGCCGACATCAACCTGTTAGGTTGCATGTATTGATACGTTACAAACCTTGTATGGTTTGTTTCGCTTGCAAAGGGCATTCCCTTAGTTATACGTAGATGAGGAGCAGACAACTAGAGAGCCCCCTTGCAAGACCCAAAGGGGACCTGAACAAATTGTCACTTAGACAAAACAGTAACAGAAATTGTGGACAGGAAAATGTCTGAAACTGGATAGGGGACAGGGACAGGGGAAATAAACAGGAAAAGGACAGGAACAAGAACAAGAGCTGGAACAGGAACAGGAAAATTGACAGTAAATATGAGTGTGAGTGGAAACTCAGACTCATATTCTAATTTTTTTTTTCCTGGTGCTTTCTCCCAACAAATACCCTAAGCCTGTGCCTCTTATATTCTATTACAGTTCATAAATCAATCAAGAATTTACCAGCTCTTACTTTCACACAGGTAGGAACCACAAAGCCAAGTGAGTACCTCCTTGGATTCCCAATGATACTTTGTATTGGTTTGTATTTGACCTATTTAGAGAAAGCTTCTCAGATAAACAGTACTGATTGAGGATTATTCTATTCCTCCTTATATATATATATTCTTATGGGATAAAAGGGTTGGATGAATAATTTGAAACAATTCCAAAGTAATTAGAGCATAAAAATTATAGGTATTTTGGTTAATTTAATTATATTAGAAATAGACTGAGGGGCCTGATAAATAAAGGGTGGTTTAGATCCCTCTAAGGCATCATTCAAAAGTCAGAGGATTTAGGCACCTTCAATGAAAACACTGGGGCCTGATAATGCATTAGGGGTTTTTTTTTAGATCCCAGATACATGGAAAGGAAGGGGGGAAAAAGTGCCACAGACAGAAAAATGGTTATAGCTTACTATTGGTTAACGCTTTAAATGTTTGGGTGAATTTTTAGTACAATTTTTAAATGTGATTTTGAGATAATAACTACTCAGATACTTACCAGACAGGAGGCTGTTATTAAGGATTTTCTTGAAAGTATGTAAGCTAGGTAAATAATATGTGATATGATCTGGGGAATCCTTTCTTAGGGGCAAAAGGGAGCTCCTTGAATAGCTTTTGGTACCAGAGAGTGCCCATTCTTTCAGATAATGGTCAGCCTGTGGGTGGTACAGCTGATAGGCCAATCTGTAGTTGTATATATATGGACTGTACCCGGCTGGACCTTGGGTGAATAACCACCATTCAGTGTGATTTGAAGGTTTTCCATTTTTCATCACATTTTCAAGTGTTTCATCTCACATGTTTTGGGATGCTTGATTATTCTGTTTGCAGATGTGTTATTATACATAGGGGTATGGTACATTCTAGAAGTTTTGGGAGTGTTTCATGTAAGATCATTCTGAAACATTACTTATTGTTTCAGAACTGGCCAATGAATGTGCTTTTCTCAAGTCCTGTTTCTCATGGAAGGTATCCTTCAGTGTGTATTTACATATGGAAGAAGAAGTTTTTAGAATTACTAGTGAGTGGTGTACCCTAGTTTAATTTAGGTTTAGATTCAGAATTTTTAATAATATTCTTGCTTTTTTTTATTATTAGTTTTTGTAATGATGTTTCTTTCTTATATTGTTTTTGCATTACTTATTTTGTGATAATGTTTCTTTCTTGGTTATTATTGTTGTTTATTTCTGCTTCAGTATTTCTTTTCGATGTTCCATATTATTTCACTCTCATTTCATGTCTATCTCACATTCTGTGACACTTTGTTTGTTCTCATTTCAATACACAATCTGGAATAGACAACACTGGAAGGATCCCTTTTTCCTTATCCTTCCAACACATCACTCTCTGCTGTCTACTCCAGGGATATTCATCTCAACAATTATACTTATTATTCCTTTTTAAATTATTAATTTGTAATATTGTCTCTTTATTATTCATATTGAACATTTTATTTATTTTGTGTGTTGTTATTATGGCAAGTTGGTTCTGCTATAGTAGCCAGCTGACACTGCCCAATGCCTGCATGACCTTGGCTTCCCAGCACCCATCAGACATCAGTGTCTTACCCCATTTTTTTTACTTGTCTCATCCATCTTCTCAAGCCAACATTGCCTCTACCCACGGATACCATCCTGGCAGTGTCTTGTAGTAGATACTCCAAACCAAGTTCTGTCTAAGCTGAAAAGGTTGGCCAATGGACAGGCTAAATTTGATCAACAGTCAAGAAGTTCTTGCACCCAAGTAGACCCCCTACAGCAAAGTATGCTATACTAAGATTTTTTTGACTTTTATTTCTATTGCTCTAACTAAGCTCTCAATCAAGGGGTGATGGTTGTAGGGGAGACTTGCCCACGTATCGTATAGATGATGTCACACCTGTTGTTGTTAATGGGTTAAAGATTTCTAAGTATTTGAATATGTAAAGGAGGAAGAAGACGATCGAAGGATAGTTGAGGTTTAAATGAGTTTGTTTTCTCCGGTTGTGTGGGCCAAACGTTAATCTTGGGAGATAGATACCGGTGTGTAGGTATTATGGGAGGTTCTCGGTCTCTAACACTTTCTTCCCTTGATCTTATTTACAAGGGACCCAAGTGGTCTTGACAACCACGGAGACCATCTTATTATAACCAACACAGCCGAATAATAAATCTGACAATCGGATGTCTTTCGGCCTGCTTCGGCACCACACACCAGGGTTGACAGGCGTCTCTTGAAGGAGAGGAGTGAGGAAAGTATGGGATGGTGGACGAGTCTCATTCTACTCTCTCAACCCAACACACATTTAGTACTGCCCCAAAGGCTGTACTTGATAGGTGGGAAGGACTTGGGGAGAAGGTTAATGTTCAAGTGAAGGCGCTGCTGGTTGAAGCTACACGGATTAAATTAATAGACGAGTTAAACTGATTTGTGAGTTTGTTTACATATTTTATAAATAAATAAATAGGATACTAAGTAGAAGGATTGAATATACAACCACTACCTTGGAAAATATTTAAACTTGTTTGATGTTAAATAATATGTATGAATATGTAAATACTTGTATCTGATTTATTTATTTATTTACAAATCTATTTATTTATTTATCTATATATTTATGTGAAGTTTTTTTGTTTTGTTTTGTTTTATTTATTTAGTTGTACTGGAATTATCATGTGGTTGAGGGCCATGATGTTGGGTTGCTCGGTCGGATGGATGCTGGTGGCAACAACAGTGGAAGGAAATATAAATTACAGACTTACTATATAAACTACTGCTACTACCACCACTACCACCAACAGCAACAACAACAACAACAACAGCAGCGACGACGACCGAGACACTAACTTGGACGAGAGTCGAGAGGAACACTTATCTCCTCAGACTAATAAAAGAAAAACAAGACTCACTCTGTCTTCAAACAGAACAACTTGAACAACATCTCATTGTCCCTTTGGTATATATACTAACACAAACACGAACACATCCGTTCAAACATCCACCCCAATAGCGAGCAGAATAACAAGTTAAGCTTCCCTCTTCCTGAACGTGCAATTGCCTTGGTCATTACTAACCACGATCGGTTGATAAACATTTACACTATCCAGGCAGAGAGAGAGAGAGAGAGAGAGAGAGAGAGAATAGTAATAATAATAATAAATCGTACAACACCAACAAACCAACGAACCTCAAAACAAAACAAAAGAGAGGAGACACGCTATGGTTGGCTCAACTATTCCCCGGAGACATGCCTTCCCAGTCTTGAACGTAAGCCTAATTATCTTCTTCGAACCTATCATACATATTCACCCCTTCCCCACTCCTTTTTTTCTCTCCTCACAATCAGGATCAATTCTTCGTCGATGAAGATTATGAATTCGTCAAGGAATTAGGTCAAGGTGCCTATGGTATTGTCTGGCAAGTTCAATTTAATCCTATCTTTCTCTCTCTTGCCTTGAGAAAATGTCATTGATTAATTGATCATGATCGAAAAACAAATCAAAACGAAAAACACAGTTCGGCCAGGAATACGAAAACTGGGAAAAGTGTTGCAATCAAAAAAGTTAGTTGTTGCTCTTCATTGAATCTTCAATCCCAAACACTCCATATTTAAACTTGTTTCTCCAAACCAAAACCTATATAGGTTACCAAAATCTTCACAAAGAAGATATTAACTAAACGAGCTTTGAGGGAGCTTAAGTAAGTTCGCAATAATTCTTTCCAAAGGATTGGGTGAACAACAAAAATGTCATTTTTTTCTTTTTGATCATGTCCTAATTCTTTTGTTTCAATTTTAGGTTGTTGCATCATTTCCGAGGCCACAAAAATGTGAATAAATTCGTTTTCTTTCCTATAACATGTTGCCGTAACACCAATCATGAAGACACTATATGCAAGCTGAACCCAAAAAAAAACCTACAATCCGCGTTTGACAGATCACTTGTTTATACGATATGGATATCGTCAACTTTGATTTGTTCAATGAGGTCTATCTTTATGTTGGTCTTTTCTCAGCCCTTGTTCTTCTACCATTACATCACCAATGGTCGTGTATTAACATTCATTATCCATCAACAGGAAGAGCTGATGGAGGCCGATCTACACGCCATTGTGAGTTTTCGATCCCAAGTTTTTGAAAAAGAAAAGAAGAAGAAGAAAGGCTAACAAGAGAGCACTCTGGATGATTGGTAGATTCGATCAGGTCAACCTTTAACAGATGCTCACTTCCAATCATTCATCTACCAGACCTTATGTGGATTGAAAGTGAGCTTATCTTTCCTTTTACCCTATGTCTAGAAATTAATATTTTATTTTCCTTTGAAACCGATCAAATCCGAAAGTATATCCATTCAGCCTCGGTTCTACATCGCGACTTGAAGCCAGGAAACTTGCTCGTTAATGCGGATTGTGAATTGAAGATATGTGACTTTGGTTTGGCTCGAGGCTTCGAAACCGATCCGGCACTAGCTCAAGCCAATAACCAGGGCTTCATGACCGAATATGTGGCTACTCGATGGTATCGTGCTCCAGAGATCATGCTCAGTTTTCAAAACTATACCACCGCCAGTTCAGTCAATAAACCGAACTTTTACTCATCAGAATTGTCTCCATACTAATCAGTTTCATGAAAACCTTCCCCCCCCCCCCTCCCCCCCAAAAAACAAGTCGACATGTGGTCCGTTGGTTGTATCTTGGCAGAATTGTTGGGCGGCCGACCGATTTTTAAAGGCAGAGATTACGTCGACCAATTGAATCAGATCCTCAACTATCTGGGTACCCCATCCGAAACGACCCTTCGAAGAGTAGGATCGCCACGTGTAAGTGAACAAGCTCAGTAAGGTTGATGATGATTAGCGAGTCTAACGGAGGCTTTGACATACACCAGGCGCAAGAGTATATCCGATCTTTACCATACAAAGCGGGGGTGCCGTTCTCGGAACTCTATCCCGGAGCGAACCCGGAGGGATTAGATCTATTGAGCAAGTTATTGGCCTTCGACCCATCAGAGCGGATTACATGCAACCAAGCCCTCCGCCATCCGTATCTGAAAGTCTGGCATGATCCCGAGGACGAGATTGATATCAAGGAGAAGTTCGACTTCAGCTTTGAGTCAGAGGATTCTACCGAAGGGATGAAACAGCTCATCATCAACGAGGTCGTCAGCTTTCGTCAATCCGTCAGACCTAACTCTGTTCCTTCCGCCGCTCCCACTTCGACATCTGTCCCTCCCACCGACTCATCATCTGCTAATGCCCCCACATCCTCTCTTGGACAACCTGCTGGAGGCCCTGCATCGAGTCCAGCAAGCCAATCCAAATCATCAGGATCAGATCACCATAAAGCGTACGTCTTTCTCTCTTCTTCTAAGGTAATGTATAATAATAAATGAACTCTGAGATATTCTACTTGGGGGGAATGGGAATTATATAACCACAGATTGCCGATTCCGTCTCGAGAAGTGGTAATGAGTTCGCCGACTAATACGCCTGTAGGAGGAGTAGGAGGAGTGGGGACCAGTGGGTCGACGACGTCAGCTAACAAGATGACAGGCAAGGAGACTCAAGATTCTGCTGATGGACCTGTCATTAATAGTCCTGTCGACGAGCATCCCGCTCAAGACTTGGACGCTGAACTCGTCGCTCGTGATTTCTAAGCTGTTAACCCCTCTCTTTCTCTTATATGCCCTCTGTTCAAGTCTTGTTTTCTTTTCTGTGGATCGGTTTTTTTATTCCTTTAACCCCCGAAAAATCATTTCCTTCATTCATCGCTTGTATCCCCCCCCCCCCACTCACCACTCCATCCATGCCACCTCATTGTTGCTGTTTTTTGTAGATGAGATTCCCTTTCTTTTTTTTCTGTTCCTCCTTCATTTCATATAGAATAATTTTTTACTCTTTTAAGGTGCAGTTTTTTTTCCTTCTTTCTTTTTTCTGTCCTCCTTTTTCGTTTTCTTCCTTAGTGGGAGATCACTCCTTGAACAATCTTGATCTTCTTCTTACATCAGAAAGAAAGAGAAAAAGAAAGAAAGAAAGAAATGTAGACAATGATTACTTCCTTCTCCTCTCTCCCCCTCATAACCAAACAGCTCCCCCCCCCCCCCCCCCAAAAAAAAAAAAAAAGAAGAAAAAGAGATGGATGCATGTGTATATTTGTAAATAGATACAATAAACTAATTGATTGAGAAACAAAAGAAATAAGTTCTTGGTCTCTTTATTTCATGTTGGGTTAGAGCATCTTACTGGTGAAAGATGTTCTTTGTTAAGACATTCCTAACCAAGTGAGCAGCTTATCCACTCCAATCTTAGCCAGTTCAACTTCAGTCCAGAAGAAGTCCCTGTTCAAATGATTAGATAGATATATTGAACAATTGGAGGAGTGATTCCTTCTTGCGGATCTCATGGGCTGTGTACTCCTGAACTATCTTTCCTGGAATATGCCAAACTTCCCAGTCGCCTCTCTCAGGTCCAATTCTTTTTTTTTTTTTTTTTTTTTTTTTTGGTTATCTCATCATGAAAAATACAAACAAAGATTATGATTATGGACTTAGGTTTTGGGGTTTTGTGGCTTTATGAATATATAGATATAGATAGATATACCTCCAGGAGGGGTTTTTGTTTTATATAGAATAATGGATTCCGGATAGATAAATCATAGATGAGCTCATCATGTGCAAATGAACATTTTTAGAGACATCCTTGCTTTTTTTTTGTGGATGATGGTTTCTGGAAAACATGTCCTGAGAAGAGGAAGTACTGGTAGTGTCTATTGATTTCTTCTCGCAGGAAAAGAGAGAAGAAACACTAGAACTAAACTTATATTACACATAATTCATTGATTACTATCCTGTGCAAGTAGAACCTAGGGGCCTGGATGGTCTAGCGGTAACCATCACCCACGGAAGCTCGGTGTTGCCCCTGTGCAATAAATTATCTCACTCCTGAGAGAGTGACGAGTCCGGTGTTTGAATCCCGGCAAGCCCAACCCCTGGCCGCTACCCCTTCCAACCCAGGACAACTACGCCTCCCCCTTCAATTGCAAACTCCTTATTAGTTGTCCCCTTCACCCCAAAAACCTCTGTTTCAATTTTCAATACCCGTTACCCATTTATAAACCAACCTGAGAAGGTTAAAAACATCACACCCCCACCACTACACAGTAGATCAAATTGTCTAGATTACCGCGTACTCACAGAAACTTAGGTCCTCATAACACCAAGTGCTCAAACAAATTGGTACAAACTTAAAAAACTTGTAGTCCAAAAACAATTGATATTCATAGTGTGCAATGCCAATGGCGAAATTACACTTTAAAAAAAAAAAAAAAAAAAGTAGAACCACCTCAACACAATGAAAAAATAAATAAAATGTTGCCACATTAACACAACAAGTTTCAATCATTATTACTCTACCAAAGACCAACCAATTTGAATAAAACAAATAATTTAATTCTTGTTTTTGTTTTCTGTTTTAGCCTCAACCACCTCCCAAATTTTTGAAAAATAAATTCCAAAGAGTTCACTTTCTGATGGCTTAATCAAGCCATTATATGTATTTCTTTCCAATTCTTTTTTGATGCTTCCATCTACTCAATAAAATAAAAAGACATAAAACAGAAGCAAGATACTAATTTTGTAGGATCTGAAAAGATTCAAAATTATATCATTGTTCATGTACTTGAAAAATAAAATAAAAGTTCAAAATTGATGGGTGAAATGAGCATTACTGTTACAAATCTATTTCTTGGGAATTTAAATATTCTAAAAAATTCATTTCAGGAAAAGAAATTTTAGAGGCCCAAATTAGCCCAGGGTACAGCTGATCATACTAATCCTCATCAAAAAAAAAAAAAAAAAACTTGTAGGTATATCCAAAAAACAACAAAAACAAAACAAAAAATCTGAAGGGTTTTGAAAAGGTGATTAGTCATTTGATGTTTATTTCCAGCCTGCTCATAGCTCAGAAACATCCTGAGAATAGGATTAAAATTATGGAAAAATTTAACTGTTTAAAAATTAATTGATGGATATTTTAAAGAAATAGATTATCAAATTTTACAGCTTAAATTTCCTTTTTTTCAAAAGGAATTAAAGTCATATAGAAATAGACATTTCCTGCAGACAGAATCTACATATACCTTCTACAAATTAAAGAAAACTTAAAAATATTATTTCAGATTATATATTTGAATCTAAAATAAGGTAGGGTACCTCCCCAAAGCCTAAAGGTTCCCCATAATTATTCCTCCTTCACTCACTTTAGAGGGCTTATGGTTTATCCATAATCAAATCTCACACTATAATTACATACACTTAATGCATACTAGTAGAATGTGTAAATAAGGGCCATATGTTTTGGGTATGATTTATAAAGAAGGTTTAAATAATCAGAACAATAGTTACATGTACATAGCATCTGACATAGTGTATCCATAACCAACACTGTTGCACTACTTTTGTCCTACTAAGGCCAAAAACAGCTCAACCAGTTGGTCAGAAGGGTCTCAATAAGAAAGGAAGGAGGAACCAAAATCAATCACCTGGTTAAGAGATACAAACCACCCTTTTCCATGTAACACATGTAGCAAGGCACTACAGTAACAAAGCTGGTTGGACATCTAACCAGGGCCTAGTACGAGCTCAAAAGTGCAAATAAGAGGTTCTGGTTTGCCTCCAGGGGCACATAATGTCTGCATGAATATCCCCCTCTTCCCACACCAATAGTATCATCATCATCATTCACATTTAATATCATTTACCCAACCTCATCAACTAGTTTTATAACTGTTGATATAAGTCCAGTTTCTGCCTGTTTTTTGTCTTGAAGTTCAACCAAACCAAACCCACAAACTTTCTCCAGAAATCTTCAAACAGACCTAGATCCTTGAGTGCTTCAAGACCAAGTTTGATCCTCCTGAAGATCCTTTAGATTGGAAATAGCACTAGCAAGTCTATTTCTTCACTTCCTTCAGTAGTTATTGTCTTTGTGTACTCCTTGTTCAAGGACCAGAACATCAGGTGCCCAACATACCCCCTTTTAGTCCAGGTCCTGATTATTTGATCCAGGTCCTGATTATTTGAGAGGGACCAGTGAATACTCCTGGCCCCTCTTTAAATACAAACACTCTGTTGTTTTTCATGTATATATTTTCCCACCTTAATGTTTTTTACCCCTCATCTCACCACACAACCTGCACCTACTTTTCACCTTAAAACCCCTGTATCTAGAAGCATCAATTTCTTGGTATCAAAGAAAGAGACTAAGAATTCAACACTTTTGAACATGAACCACATATCTTCAAAAATTCTGAAATAAAAAAAACCCTTTGATTTCAAAATAATAATCCATGAATTTCTTTCTTGAAAGACAAAAAATGGTATGCACAAAGAAAAAAAAATAGGGATTGAAGAATCCATTTGTTGAGAATAAGGGGGAATCAAATTTTACCCAACCCTTATTCAAAACTAGGCAGTTATCTTTTTTTTTCTCATCGGCGGGTTTCAAAGGGGTGTAGGGAAAGGAGTAACATTGACGTTTTGAAAATGGTGGGGTTTTTTTTTAAGACCAGTCAATTACATAATGGTGGATTTGTTCATAATTGATATCCCCTATTGTGCAGATTTTCTTGTTCTTTATTAAAGCATCAATGGATTGTTGATTTAACACTTATTACCAAAAACTGAATTAATTTATTTATTAACTATGTAATCATGTCTCTTTTTTCAAAGTATTCATGATGACATAATAATTTATCTTTGAAATATACATGATGACTTCCCTTTGTTCCATTTTGATCTGTTTTGTTATTTCTAATGAATATTATATTTTAATTTTATAGTTTAGTCAGGTTGTCTTAGTAAGTTGATACATTTGCAGAACCTCATCAAAACTCTAATCAGATTGTAATAGACAAAACAACTATACCCTTCAGTTCAACCAAATTAACTCATCTTGAGCCGACGAAACCAGTTCAAACTACCTGCCCAGCATACCTTGTGGTATCTTTTTTTTATCCAAGAGCCAACAAAATCCAGAGCTTGCAAGTCTATAATTATCCCATTCAGTCCAAGCTTTTCAATAATCAATTTTGAGTCTTCGATGCTGTTGAAAACAGTTTCTAATTATCTTAGCTCATGTACTGGAATGCGCCACTGATGCTCTTGGTTGTTGAGAACAATACCAGTTCTCTCCTTTCTCCTCACCAAGTTTAGGGAGTCTGCTACGGTCTATGCCTGTGCTTATAGCCATGTGTTTGTTACGTTCAGTTTATCGTACAGCTATGGTGTCTTGGACTACAGTTACATATAAACAAATAACTCATTATCAACCACCATGAGTTGGATATGATAGGTTAAATGTCCGGTGGGTGACTTGGCTGGACACGATGATTTAGGTTGGCGTACGTCCGAAAGTGTTGTTGAAAGGTTCCGTTGATAGAAAGAAAGAATTTAAAAACACCGATCCAGCTGTCACGAGGCGATGATCCGTGTGAGTTCGGGTAAGCTCCCGGGGGAACCCGTGGAGAGAGATAGATAGCTTAGAAGTTGGCTGGGCAAAGTGAGAATATTTTGTTGGATGAACCCTTGGAAGAAAAGGAGAGGGTACATCTCGAACAACTACCAACAGTTTATCATTCATAAATAAATACTTCAACTAGAACCAAACCAAACCAACCAGTGACAGGATGTCAGTACTCGATTGGAACGAAACGCAGGTCAACCAGTTCTTCATCTCACTCGGACTCAATAGATTCGAACCAGCCATCAAAGGTAAGTTATCTCATTCCCTTGAAAAAAGAAAAAGAAAAAAATCACCCAGAAGAATAGAATGAATAAAAACTAATCAAACTACTATCGCCTCCTTCCAATAGAACATGCTCTCACCGGGGATGTACTTATCCATCTTGATAACGAATTACTCAAGGATATCGGAATCCAATCAGTCGGAAAACGACTAACGATACTCAAGGCGATCTACAAACTTAAACTCAAGGAGGATATTCCGATCGAAGATGGTCACTGGACTCCACCACTCGGTGACCTCGAACAGGACCAATCCGAACCAGACACTCATTCAGACTCATCCCCCATCCTTGCCACCCCACCTAACCCACCACTCAGACAGAGAGACTCACTCAACCAACTCATCTTACTCAGAGATCAACGTATCAAGAACCTCGAATCAGACGTCCGCTCTATCAAACAAGAACTCCAGTCACTCTCCGCTCGATTCCTCTCCCTCGCTTCCTCTCCCAACTCCCCCTCTGCAATCGCCGCGCCCGTCCCTCGTAGTTGCTCTACAAGAGCTCAAGATAGGCACATGAGAGAAGAATCGATCTGCCAACTCGATATCCATGACCCCTCCCCCCTCTCACCCACTCCCTCTCAATCCAAACGTACGCCTCTTGCTTTTCTTTTTTCTTCCTACTTCTTTTTAAAGTAAAATGACCCACTGACTTTCTTTTCTATTTATTCCTTACTTTTATAGCCACCACAAATTCCCACGAAGACTCAAAATCCTCTCAGCCACCATCCCCTGCCTTCTCATCGACAACCAACCCAACCCAGGAAATTCTACACACTCAACCCTTTAACCAAGATCACTCTCCAACAAAAGAAGTACTCAACATCTCAGCGACACCAAAGCCAGCAGAACGGCTTCCGAGGATCGAACAACAGACTCCCAGTACGAACGGCGGTAGAAGTAGTAGCACTGCCCCTGCTAACAAAGAGAAGGAAGAAAGCTCGAAAGATCGCGAGGCTTCGAATCCATACAAAAGCTTCAGGGTGACACTCGAAGATCCATGCTACAAGGTCCTCCCAGCGGCGCTGAAGAAATACAAGATCAACGAACACTACAAAAACTATGTGTTGTTTATCTGTTATGGGAAGCAGGAACGTTGTCTGAGTTACGAGGAGAAGCCATTACTACTGTTCCAGAAGCTAAAAGAAGCCAACCAGAACCCGGTGTTCACCTTACGCCACATCAAGGACATCGAATCCCCCGTCTGTCTTGCCCTAGCCAAACAAGCTCAGCGTAGGGAAAAAAAGCTCGCCAATTTGACCCACAAACTTGCCCAGTCTACCGATCATACCGCCAAAGACACTCCGTCTTCCACTCAACCCAGGAAATCGCCCCCGAACGCAGGCCGCGTCGAAAAGGCTTCCGGCTTCTGTATCGCGATTTATCCTTACATGTCGGAAGCCGAGGACGACCTGGACGTGGGAGTGGGAGACACGTTCATCATCGTCGGCAAGGTAAACCGCCCTTGGACACGCTCAAGATCCTGAAAACCGTCAATAGAACACTGAGAAGTTGATTTTATTTTATTCACAGTCCAAAGGATGGTGGGTGGTCAACCGAGACAAGGGAACAGAGACTGAGATCAACGAAGCCCATCAGGGCTGGATCCCGTCCGGCTGTCTCCTCGAAACCAAGAAATCATTTTGCTTGGGTACATCTGGAAAAGTGGACTATCAGACGACGATCACGCCCGAGGAGATCCTCTCGGTATCTAGTGCCTGCTATGGGCTGATGGACTACAAGCCCAAGGGAGCAGATGAACTGGGCTTTGGAATTAAAGATCGACTGAAAGTTTATAAAAAGTGAGTCGTGCCTGTGTTTGTTTAGATAAGTTTTGCAGAACGAAAGACGACTGAATGTGTGGAGAAACATTGGCGCATGGGGGGGACGGTTTGGGATGATTAGGTACAATAATTGGAGCTATGCGATTAATGAGTCGAAGCCTGAAAAGCCCCGTGGTTGGACACCTTCGTGGTTGATCGGCACGCGCAAGGATAAAGAGGGCCCTCTTTCAGTCTTACCCGAGAGGACGACAAAGCCTTCGACAACTTCTAATTCGAGTACCAGTGGCCCGCTTTCCATCGGCCCTTCGACCGGGTGTTCCATTGGCTCTACCAATGGCTTCACCAACGGTTCTACGAATGGCCTCACCAACGGTTCTACGAATGGGTCTGCTGTCAATGGGCCAATGAAGCATCGCCCCCTCAAGCCTTCCCTCTCCTCCTCCTCCTCCCTCTTCGACCGAAGTCATTGCTACCATCATCCCACATCATCCCGTTCATCCTCCTCAACCACCGTCTCAACGACCTCCGACTCGACCACTACGTCTACCACCACTATCACCCCCGCTACATCCATCTTCGCCTCACATAAACTCCCCTCCCTGAACTCTTCCTCTTCCTCTTCCTCCTCTTCCTCCGTCATCGACGACCTTCTTAACCTTAAACGTACCCCCTCGAACCTCCCCAACCGTCCTAATAATAGAAACTCGGTTCGGATTCGTAATCGTAATTCTAAAATCTCGGACCTTAATGGCCTTGGTGAGCTGAGAATCGATAACGATCAACCCACTGATCTTTCTAACGCTGTCACTTAAAAAAAACATCAAATCAAACAACAACAACAACAATCACTATTTCTCTTTGATACTTCTTTTTTCTTTTTTTTGAGACAGTTTTTTTTCTCTTCTTTTTTTTTTTGCCTTCTATCTCTACTTCCCTTTGCCTTTTTTTTTCTCTATCTTCCTCTTCTTCCATATCTTTTTAATTTTTTTTCTTCTTCTTTCGCCCTCCATGCATTCTCCCATTTTTCTTTCTTTCTTTCTTCTTCCCTCTTTTTTTTTCCATCTCATCTCATCTCTCTCTCTTTTCCCTCCCAAAGTACACATACCCATACTTCCTACTGCTTTTTTTTTTTTTTTTTTTTTTCAAAAAAAAAAGAATACAATCAATTTTTTTATATATATAAAAAAACAAAAAATAAATAAACTCACTTGACTCATTTTCGTGGCTGTTGTATTACTAACTCTTACCAAGGCTTCATACATACATATTTACAACATATCCTGTGTAATTTTTGATGATGTTTGTATGTATGTTGTACATGTTCATTCATTCATCTATGTTGTCACTCCTTCCTTTTGTTTTTGATCATTTGATCGGTCGATCGATTGTATTTTTTTGCTTTGTTTCGGTAGTGATTGTTTTGCCACCCCCCCTTTCTTTTCTTTTTTTTAGTTGGGGAAGGATATAGGTTTTTTTTGTTTTGATCGATCTAACTTCACTGTAGTTACCCCCCCCCACACACACACATCCTCTCTCTCTCTCTCTCTTTGACAGTTTGCTTTCTTTTTTGTTTTGTTTGTTTGGACGTAATACTGTTCTTGATGATTATGATGATGATAATCATTCTTTGTGAGTGATAATGATGATTATTATGATGGTGGTGGTGGTGGTCGTGATCAAATTCTTGGTTCATGAGTTATTATACTGGCAACAAAAATTCAGTCAATAGCTCCAAACAAATTATTCATCTTGAAATTATGTTGGTGGACATGGGGACATATACTAGTGGCTACTTCTCGGGTCTGGAGGTCTCAATTGCATGGCTTGATGTTTGTGATCATTCATTTTGTTTTTGGATGTATAGTGTGTTAGTTGTCCCCAATTACATATGTGGGGCCTTATATGTCTGCATACAGCAGAAGAAAAAATGTAAAGCCGTTGGAGTCATGATTCTTTCAGCAGGAAAAATGGTGCATGTATATAAATATAACCCAAGGCCAACTACAAGTTCATATTGGGTAAGATCATATTGGGTACAGGTAAGACATTCTGCACATCACTTTGGGGCAATAGAAAGGAAAAGGGGAAAAATTCATAGTAAGACACTTAACTACATAATTAATTACCAAATATTTGTTGATTGTTTAATAATAGTGGGTATCAAATATGACTAAATACACAATTAAAATCAGTCAATTAGGTTTTTCAACAAATTGTTTACTTTTGAGGGCTTTGAATCATTAGGGGGTATCAAAATTTGACCCAATCCACATTATTTAATGATCAACTGGTTTTGAAAAATCCACCATTTTTTAAAAAACCATGCAGATATCAATCTAAAATGGTTCAGAAGTCTCAAAAGCAAAAAAATTGTAGAAAAAGCTGATTCACTAGTTTTAATTGTGGATTTGATCATATTTGATGCCCCCTATGTCATATTGGTATCCATGGTTTTTAAAAATGGTGTATTTTTGAAACCAGTTGATTAGATAATGGTGGATTTGGTCATATTTGATGCCCCCCTAATGTTTCATTTTGAGTTGAGGCTATGCAATTGTCTCATAGTCAAGATATGCAAAAATGTTTTTCCAGTTGATGATCATCTACATAATCTCAGACAGTATTCCCACAAGAGCTTGAATTTATCTTCCTGGGGATGTCAACACTACTCAACCTTAAACAGATCCTTTGGTTGCTTCAAGTTGTTGGGATGTGTCATGTCATGTACCATCTCCTCAAATGATAAAAACAAACCATGTGATGTATGGGTTTGAGTATATGTAGATATCCAACTTAAAGTGACACAATATTGGGTTTAGTCTGACCAAGGGTTATTGGTTGAAATATGAAAGATCTGGATCTGGAAGATCCACTCTATCCAATTATAGTCCTCCTCCTCCTCCTCATCATCTTGTTTTATTTGGATTAAGAGTATTATCCAGAAAACTTATCTTGGCTACAGTCATGCTAATTAACACAATCCTAGTTGGATTGCAGCTGTTAAATTTTTATAGCAGTTCAGCACAACCTGTCTCAAGCTCTCAATCTTTGGTCAAGAGAAGCCCTGGGGAGGATCTGATCAACTTTGGAAAAGCAGAGAAATCCTTAAAGAGAAACTTTTTGGTAGATGGTATGTCATTCATTCAATCCAGACTCAGAGTCTTCATGAGTTGTCTCATTTGTAATGTTCTCTTCTACCATCCAGATTCTTCAGAAGTTAATGAAAGCAATCAGGCCAGTTGTATGTCATTTTTACTCACTTGGAATTTTTTCCAATTCCCATGAAACCCCCCTTCTCCCTTTTCAATATTTTAATGTGTGATTGTGGTGAATTTACATCTTCTTGAAAAGGTATATATGATGTGGCAAGTGGTTAGTTACATGAATCTGTTTGGAGCACTTTCACATGAGAAAATAAAGCTGACTCTTAATTTCTTACCTTTCAAATATACTGGATCAGTCAACTTGGACGCCCCATTATATCTTCCTCACTGTAAGTGTTCCTAAACAACTAAGATCAACACTGAATTTCATGATTATCATACATTAAGATTATCACATGAAAAAAACCCACTTTTAAGCCAGCAAAAGGATCCAAAATCAGGTCGAATTTTGGAATGACCACCTTGCCTTACGTCAATTCTTGAATGATTCTGAAAAAAAAATGCTGCATGAAATTGTGTATAATCAAATCAAATATGAAGGAAAATTTCTTGAAGGTTCTCATAATAGATTTTATGCTTTATTGGCAAATTTAGATGATTTTACAAAGGGAAAATTTTGGGAATTTGTGGGGAAACATAAACACATTTTTCCCTCATTACCACATGAACCTTTACTGCCAGATGAAACAAGGGTGGTGCCTCACATTCAATGGTCACGCAGTAAGTTCTATTAACAGAACTGTCATCCCAAGAGTTTGATAATTAATTTAAAGGACTGTTTTCTGAATTGTTGATCTAATTTCTTCAAATCAATAATCAGTTGTAATGCGAGTAAAAGATTCAATGGTAGCAATAGTTATGATGAAAGAAAATGATTCAATGGAAATGAGAAAGTTTATGTTATGTCTGAATATCCCTCAATACACACTACTATATCAATTGGGAAGGATGTGGGATCAAGTCAGAAAAGATAATTCCAACACAGAATTAGTCAAAAGTTATTTTGACCAAATCAATTTATTCCTGGCAAGCTTGACTGATTACCAAAAGAAGCAATTTTGGAAAGTTGAAAACAAGAAGAACAAATTTTTAGAATCATTTGGGGACAAAGATATATCAATTTATGTGAAACCATACCTAAAAAGCTTGGATACATTTGACAAAGAATACTTCAGATTTACCATGGATGAAGTGTACCCTCAATCATTCTATCATCATGGAATCCTTACTGAAGAGCTTTGGAAACACATCTGTGTCTTACTTTCAGCTTCATTCAAGCAGAAAGAGCAAGTCATTTGGAAATGTATTTCAATTTTGTTGCAGGCCCAAGAGGATCATTTTGATAAACAAAAATATACCACCAGAATGTTTGATTTCATCAATAAGGTCTTCACTCAAGTTACAGGAGGTAACTTATCAGGATATATCCCTAAGTTGGACAGGCTCTTTCCAGCTCCAAAAAATGATTAATTTTGGACTAAATAAAGGTTCAACTTGGTGAGGATTTTTCTCCAATTCTGGAACATCTAGGGTGATATTAATCAAATTCAAATTTTGATTTGGAAACATTGGGATCAGAACGTCATCCATGATTGGAGTCGTTTTGGGCAATAGTAAAAGTCCAATGAATCAATGGTTTTCCAGTAGAGAGCCTCATTGGTTTATTGTCATCTCCAGATATACACATGAATTCAGAAAGCTCCAAGTGATCCATTCTTGATAGGTTTAGCTTCTTTTTTGTTGTTTTCTTCCTGTCAATTTTTTTTCTACTGTCCTTGGTCCTCTATACATGAATAAATGTATTCCATTTCTTGTCACTCCAAAAAAAAAAAATACCAAGCTATTCAATATCCAGTTATTGCATCAAAGAAACAAAAAAAAATGTTCCAAATTTTTTTTTTACTGTGCCCCTGTCCACCATGTGTATGGAACTCTGGCTTGTTTTCAGCCTAGGTGTGGGACTAACTGTAGTTAATGGTATTAACTAAGGAAGGTTGATGATTTAAAGTGTAGGGTTATTGGTAAAACATCCTGTAGAAAGCTCTATCATTACAATTACAGAGGCATTCTCTAATTAGGGTGCATCCAAATTAATACAAGGTATATATAGGCATCCAAGGAGGTACTCACTTAGGATCCTGGTTCTAACCTTTTCAAGGCTAAGGTATAGCCAATTATTGAAGGTATAAAAAGGATTAAAATATATCTGATCCAGAATTGGGGTATTTGTTGGGAGAAAGGGAACTGGAAAGGTATGAATAATAAGTATGTACTGTTCTGGTGTTCTAACATTCCCTAGGGGATAAATAGCCCTTCAGAGGCTCTTTATAATTTCCAAAAAACATTACATTGGGGGGAATTTGAGTGCATCCATTACAAGGAAGGTACAGGGGAGCTTCAGGGGGAAAGAAAAGTCTATTGGAGGATCATTTAGTGCCAATAATCCCCTTTCTACTAAGGCACTGCTATGGGAAATATCAGCTGGCTACTATGGCCAATTCCAATTGCCATGATTATTAAATTAAAATCTTCAATAACAATAACAATAAAATAAATTCCCACCTACATTTTTTGCCCCCAATATGTGTTCATACCCAGGTTTTCACTGGGTATTCAAGTGGCCTTGGTGGTCCATTTTTCTAAAAAAAACATTGGGAGGTTTAGAGAGTTCTTGGTAATAAAAAATTTCCAAACAAAAAGAAAGGAAAGGACAAAAAAGATTCCTGGTTACTCTGAATATTTTAAATGTACGGCAAGAGAAATGGTCTACAAGTGTCAGCTTGCTACTAGTTCAGAGACAACCTGACTAGAACAAAATAATAATAATTAATTAGAATAATAAAAATACATATGAAAGAGACATTATTACACAAGTAATAATGTAACATAAATTATAATAAACTTAAGAAAAAGCTAAAATTTTAGATTATAAACATTATCACATAGTAATAATGTAATAAACAAATATAATAAATAAATTGATAGTAAAGTAAGTAATAACTCATTATCATGAGGTAGTATTCTGAGGGTCCAACCCAAGACCAGGCAACGGATGTCATGAGCCGTATTGTGGGCCTGCCCGCACCAAAGCCTGCACCACATGTAGATAGTCTATCACGTACATGTCACAGAAAGACCACTATATAGTCTGTCAGGACGAGGATCCACATCTCTGCCTCATCCTGCAATCTACATTATAGGATCCCGAAACCCCAGAAACCCCAGAACCCCAGAGCCTTCCTCTCCACAGATCAGACCATAACATATTGCAGGATCTAACACTACGGAGACAAAGGGAAGAAACCAACACCCAGACACCTGAACAAAACCAGACAGACAACCCGAACGATCCCAACTCCACCCGCACCCAAAAGATGGATGAAGTAGAGCAACTCCGACGACAGCTTGAGGAGATGACTCAAGCAAGGGAGAACGAACGATCCCGCCGAAGAGCGGCCGAAGCACAACGGGACCAACCGGTTCCACCCCAACCCGCGGACCAAAGATCGCATGTCCCGACAAGTTCGATGGTGAACGCGGGACGAAGGCAGAAACGTTCGCCCGCCAAGTGGCCATTTATACATCGGTCAACAGCGCCATGTTCCCTGACGACAGGACAAAGCTGTTATTTGCCGCGTCCTACCTTACTGGACCCGCCGCCGTGTGGTCCGCCCCGTACATCGACCTAGTCACGGAAGGGGCGGACTTCTGGTATGACGGGTGGACAAAGGATTTTGGAACAATGTGTTTCGACTCCAAGAAGAAAGGGAAGGCGGAACGGGCGTTACGAACGCTACGACAGATGAGGACAGTGGCCGACTACACCCACACATTCCTCACCCACGCTACTGCCACCGGATGGGAGGTCCCAACCCTCATCAGCCAATACCGACAGGGCTTAAAACGGGACATTTGGACGGCACTAGTACTGGCCCGCACCACTTTCACCACTGTCAATGAGGCAGCGGGTCTAGCCATGGAGCTTGATTCGGAGATGCACGGGGCGGAAACGACCACTGGATTTGCGAAGACCCAGCCAGATCCCGACGCCATGGACACATCTGCGATCAGCGGCCGACTGTCCAAGGACGAGAAGGCCCGCATGATGCGGGAAGGACTTTGCTTCCGCTGCGGGACGCGAGGACATATCTCTTGGGAGTGTCCAAACAAGAAAGGGAAAGGACGGACACCCGCCTCAGTCTCCGCACTCAAGGACCAGATCCGACAGCTAGCTGATGGATTGGCGGCGCTCAAAACGGAGGGACAGGCGGACAAGGTGAACAAGGGACGGGCCGATAAGTCAAAAAATGGAGACGCTTGGGAATGAAGGTTGTGCCCTTCCCGGGGGTAGCGGAGTTTTCATGCAGCATTCGTGCTAGTCAGACATTACATGTAAATGAAATTGATCCCAGATGTTTCCTTTCATGCACCATCACAACTCCCAGAGCCACACCCCAAAGCCCCTATCCCCCCCTATCCTTCCTCATAGACTCCGGAGCAACCCACGACGTTCTGAGTGAATCGTACGCATCCCGATGGGGACTCCTCGAGGCCGCTTCGGCCTCGGGGCGAACCGTCTTCGGATTTGACGGGTCCGCAAGCAGAGCAACCCATGAGATAGACCTAATGTTGAACAACGAACCCCGCCCGTCCCGATTCATCATTACACGACTGAAAGACTCGTATGATGGGATCCTAGGGATGCCCTGGATCCGCCGATATGGACACCGAATCAATTGGACGAACCGTACCCTATGGACCCCGGACATTGCGGCCGCTTCGGCGGTTTCGTCTATTCCAAAAAACACCCCAACCGGCGAGTCGGGGAAAGCTAGGAAGATTGACGAGGGGGTGTGTGTTTTGAACACAATAACGCCCCCGCAATGTGAGTTCGACGTCCCTATCCCCCACATCATTCCCGAAACGGCTGGCAAGCTTGTACACCCTGTAGATAGACCCCAGAACCCCACATGGAATCCCGAAACCCGACACCCCAACCACGTACCCGATGAAACCGTATCCAACCAAACTTGTGCTAATGCGGCAGCAGTATCGTCCTACCCGCCAACATCCCCGCAGAAGGTCGAAAGGCCCATGGGGAAAGCTAGGATTAGCGACGAGGGGGTGTGTGCTTACAGCACAATAACACCCCCGCAATGTGAGTTTGACAACCCCCCACCCCATACATTACTGCCCGAGACAGCTGGCAAGCTTGTACGCCTTGTAGATAGATTCACAAGCCCCGCCAGGAACCCCAAGACTCGACACTCTGACCAGGTACCCGATGAAATTATTGCTACTGCCAAGGCAGTATTGTCCTTTCCGCCAACATCCCCGCATACGGTCTATAGGCCCATGGGGAAAGCTAGGATTAGTGACGAGGGGGTGTGTGCTTTTAGCACAATAACACCCCCGCAATGTGAGTCCGATAGATCTCCCCCGCATTTGAATCCCGAAACAGCTGGCAAGCCTCTTTTCCCCTAGGACATACCCCTGCAGTGATCAGCACGGCCAAAACATCGTGGTCAACATCGGCCCGATTGGCAGCAAAAGGGAAAGCCACGATTGCGGAGCGGACTACGGAAGAATTAGTACCGCGGTGCTACCACCGACACCTTGACATGTTCCGGAAATCAAGTGCCATGAGACTTCCCCCGCGAAGAAAGTATGACTTCCGCGTAGATCTGATCCCAGGAGCCACCCCACAGGCCGGAAGAATCATCCCGCTATCCCCAGCAGAGAACCAGGCACTTGATATTATGATTGCCGAAGGACTGACAAGCGGGACCATTCGACGGACCACATTACCGTGGGCGGCACCAGTACTATTCACTGGAAAGAAGGACGGAAACCTGCGACCCTGTTTTGACTACAGGAGGCTCAACGCGGTAACGGTGAAGAACAAGTACCCGCTCCCACTGACAATGGACTTAGTTGACAGCCTTTTGGATGCGGACACATTCACAAAGCTCAACCTCCGCAACGCATATGGAAACCTCAGAGTTGCGGAAGGCGACGAAGATAAGCTGGCTTTCATCTGCAGGGAAGGACAATTTGCCCCGCTTACCATGCCCTTTGGTCCCACGGGAGCGCCAGGATACTTCCAATACTTCATGCAAGACATCCTCCTCGGACGGATTGGGAAAGACACCGCTGCATACCTAGATGACATCATGATCTACACGCGGAAAGGGTCGGACCATGCGGAAGCGGTGGGCAGTATACTGGACACATTGAGCAAGCACCAATTGTGGCTGAAACCCAAAAAGTGTGAATTTTCAAGGCCGGAAGTGGAATACCTAGGATTATTGATATCATGCAACCGGATCAGAATGGACCCCGCAAAGGTGCAAGCAGTAACCGACTGGCCCGCACCAAAGAATGTCACCGAACTTCAACGATTCGTTGGGTTTGCTAATTTTTACCGCCGATTCATCGACCATTTCTCAGGAAAGACCAGACCGCTCCACAACCTGAAAAGAGTAGAGACCCCCTTTGTGTGGGACGCCAAGTGCAACTCTGCATTTGAATCCCTCAAAACCGCCTTCACATCCGCCCCGATCCTGAAAATCGCGGACCCGTACAAACCGTTTGTCCTCGAATGTGATTGCTCCGATTTTGCGCTCGGCGCGGTACTGTCCCAGGTTGACCAGGAACTTCACCCAGTAGCTTACCTGTCCCAATCCCTTGTACAGGCGGAACGCAACTATGAGATCTTTGACAAAGAGTTACTGGCTATTGTGGCTGCCTTCAAAGAGTGGCGGCAATACCTAGAGGGGAACCCACACGGATTGACGGCAATTGTATACACTGATCACCGTAATTTGGAAAGCTTCATGACAACCAAGCAGCTCACAAGAAGACAGGCAAGATGGGCGGAGACCATGGGATATTTTGACTTTGAGATCATATTCCGACCAGGACGCCAATCGACAAAACCCGACGCCCTATCCCGCAGACCGGACCTCGCCCCAGCACCGGGAGAAAAGCTGACCTTTGGTCAGCTTTTAAAGCCAGGTAACATCACCGAGCGGACTTTTGATGAGCTTGCGGAATGTGCGGAATTGGACAGCTGGTTTCTGGACGAATCAATTCAAATGGATGATGGGGAACATTGGTTTGAGGTGGACGTGATGGGGACTGATTTGGAAGATGCGGGAACGGACGACCTAGTGTTGTCTGACACCGAAATCATTGCCAGGATTAGAGAACTGACCCCACATGACCCAAAATTGGCTGACTGGATTAAGCTGTTACAGAAACCAACAGGAGACCACAACAGGTATGCGGAAGCCGACGGGGTACTCTATGACAAGGGACGAATAGTGGTACCAGCGGACTCGGCATTGCGGACAATAATCCTCAAAAGTCAACACGACACAAAGTCTGCAGGCCACCCAGGCAGATCCCGCACGTTGGCATTAGTATGGAGAAGTTTTGTGTGGAGTGGAATGAAGAGATTTGTCAACCAGTACGTAGACGGATGTGATTCATGCCAAAGAGTCAAATCTAGCACTCGACGGCCGTTCAGAACATTAGAACCCCTCCCAATCCCCGCAGGCCCATGGACGGTGTGGAACTACTCAAAGGGCAGAATAGAGCTTGGAAGGGATATGTATAACTACACTAGTACTAATGTAGTTATGACAAAGGTGCTGATATAAGAGCTGCCTTCCTGACTAATGCTAAGGGGATGAGTGTAACACTAAGAATAAAATAAAAGGTGTGGCTAATTTATATCTACTCTTAGAAGACTAATACTAATGTGCTTGATTACCACACACACCAGGTGAGAGGGATGGATAAGGGGGGATGAGATGTATAAAGTATATGTAATATAAGTATAATAAGAGGCAAGGGTTTGTAGCTTTGGAGTCAAGGTGGGTCAAGAAAGAGAGAGGGGCAATCTTCTTGTATTGAATCTAAACTGATATTTATATTGATATATTTATAGGTTGATGGTGACTTCTACTATGTATGTATACTAGTTTATGGGATCTGTAATGCTGGTATATGTTGGGGGGATATTTAGTAAGTCAGGGGTCCATATAGTAAGTCAGGGGGTCCATAAGGGAACAAGAGGGAGGAACAGGTGTCCTTATATATCTGAGAAAGAGGAGGAGCCATAAGCCTGGAGGGAGGAACAACTAGGCTATGACATGTAGCTGGTGGGAAAAAGGAAGAACATGACAGATGAGTAGTGAGAAAGTGACTTATATGAAATAGTCATGATAGTGACAGATGAGTAGTGGGAAGGTAGAATTTATGTACAGTAGATATGATGTAAGATGTTACTGAATAAAGCCTAGTCATGTGCAGTGTATGTTATGTAGTGTCTATGTATTTTATATAATATTTATTTTGTATCTTGGTTGTGTAATATATCTACTTATAATATGTACTTATTGTATTCTATAACTTGCTTTACACTGTAACTTGCTGGATTATTCTTGGTTTGCCTGTAACTCTTGAACCATGAGGAATTTGAGGGTGGTTGGAGTGAGTGACTACGGTTAAAATGGGGTGTAGAATCTGATTATGCAATAATAATGGTGAATATGTGTAAGTTTTGGGATTTATATGTGTATATGTGTAAATATTTGGGGTTTATGAATGATAAGTAATCTTTACAATATAGTAATGAAGTGGAATGGATCACCACAACGGACATTAGCTATGATTTGATCACTGATCTCCCTGAATCCCGCTTGAGTGACAGCATACTAACAGTAGTAGACCGACTGACCAAGATGGCCCACTTCATCCCATGAAAGAAAACCATGAACGCGGAACAACTAGCGGAACTGATGGCAGAACACGTATGGAAACTCCATGGAACCCCCAAGACAATTGTCTCGGACCGGGGAAGTATTTTTATCTCCCAAATCACACGTGAATTGAGCTCCCGTATGGGGATTAGACTACAGCCATCCACAGCGTACCACCCAAGGACAGATGGACAATCCGAAATCACCAACAAAGCAGTCGAGCAATACCTGCGGCACTTTGTTTGCTACCAACAGAAAGATTGGGCCCCACTCCTCCCAATGGCTGAATTTGCTTACAACAACAACGACCACACCTCGACAGGAGTTTCCCCGTTCAAAGCCAACTACGGATTCAACCCGGCATATAGTGGAACCCCCTCAACAGAACAATGCATCCCTGCAGTAGAGGAGAAACCAAGCATTGCTTAGAAGAGGCGCAAGAAACAATGAAAGGCCAATTTTACAAGAAAACAAGGGAAACACCGGAATGGGACGTAGGGGACGAAGTATGGCTAGATGGACGCAACATTCCAACGACCCGCCCCAGCCCAAAATTGGAACATAGATGGCTGGGACCTTTCTCTATCTGTAAAAGAATCTCAAGATCCGCGTATAAGCTAACACTACCTATATCCATGCGGGGGGTACACCCCGTATTTCACGTATCAATAATCCGCAAACACAGACCCGACGAAATTGCGGAACGACAGAGGGAAGACCCGGAACCAATTACAGCGGACGGCGGGGATTAGTGGGAAGTTGAAGAGGTACTGGACTGTAAAAGACGACGCGGGAAGACCCAATACCTGGTCAGCTGGAAGGGATTTGGACCAGAAGACAACTCATGGGAACCGACGGAAAACTTGAAGAATTGCAAGGAACTGGTAGCGGGATTTAATTCAAGATTTCCAAATGCGGCAACTACTCATTGGCGGAGGCGGAGAAGGAAGTGAGGAACAAAATTGATAAGAGGTGGAATTTTTTTTCTTTTTTTCTTGATTGGCGAATGAGTGGAGGATTTAGCATTAAAAGGGGGATAATGTCATGAGCCGTATTGCGGGCCTGCCCGCACCAAAGCCCGCACCACATGTAGATAGTCTATCACGTACACACAGACAGACCACTATATAGTCTGTCAGGACGAGGATCAACATCTCTTCCTCATCCTGCAATCTACATTATAGGATCCCGAAACCCCAGAAACCCCAGAACCCCAGAGCCTTCCTCTCCACAGATCAGACCATAACAACGGACTCCTTTTGCATTCTAGAGGTTCTTAGTGGGGGATTCTAGAATGCTGTTTCAAATTTTGCTCTGGTTTATTGAGACTCAAATGCACCATAGGGAATTTTATTTCATTGAGTACAGTATATTCTATTTCACCATGACTTCATACAACATATGTGTAATCAATCACATCATAGGAAAATTAATTCAACATAATAATACTGGAAAAGTCCCAAGTACTTATAAGTTAATTTCATTTTTATTAGCATAAATTTATTATTCTAATATTTATGAAAATGGTATTATCAAAACTGGGCTGCTAAAATAAATTAAAATATTTGACCACTAACTGTTAGGGTAGTGGCTTTCTTTTTCCAGAAAGTTTTTAGTATTGGCTGAAGCAACAGTCTTCTAAACTAACAGTTAGAACTACAAGAGCACTCTAGGAACTGTCCGCAGTTGACATAAAACATACTCTAGTGTAACTGAAATTGTAAATCCATGTGATTAGATTTTATCCTTTCATGCTCAGTCACTGTGCAATGTGCCAAGTGACTCTTCATTGAAGCTTGGTTGAAGAGACCTTGGAGAAAGGCTTGAGAATCACTACAAGCTTGCTTTGAGCTTCTGAATTTCAACTGCCAGATGTTTCTAGAGTTTTTGTTGTAGTGTAGTGCACCAAGGACTTCCTCAACCAATTTATTTGTAGTTTTGGCTCTCAAAAATAACTGCTATACTAACAAGTAGTGTAATCTTTTTGCCACTAAAAGATTTTGATGTTCCCATTAGCATAGCGCAATAAGATCCATGCTATGCTACACTAAATTTTAGCTGTTATCAAATTCTATGCTATGCTAAATTTTAGCTATCAAATGATTTTTTTTTCCTATTTAGCTTTGAGGATTACAAGCTAACATTGATTTTTTTCACTTAAAATTAACACTGTTAGTTGTGCACTTCAGATTATGTCACCCACAGGAATGGATACCAGGGTGAATTGGTGAGCCACAGCTTCATGTTCATCCTTGGCCGTTCAACCACATATACCCTGAGAATTATTGTCAGCCACCAAGATATTACATACATTATGTAACACTTGAAACTGCAAGCTGGATAATTAATAATATTTAATTATATTATTATTTATTTTATTTTATTTTTTACTTTATTTATTTTACTAGATTTTGGTGATTATTACAGAAAACTGTTTCAACAATTGGTATATAGTGTAAAAGTTAAGAAAAAGCCTGGAAATATCTGGTTGATGTATTAGGCTCTGTGTTCAAGCCACACTCATGACCACACGTGTCATATAATAACAAAATTATTTAAAATTATATCTATTTTTTATCAAAAATCCAAGGGAATTTAATCAAAGAAAATCCTTGGCAAATTAATTTTCAAACATGCAACAAATGGATAAAGAACCATTTATTGGTATAGTTTTTTCCTTGAAAATCCTGGAAAATCCCAGCATAACCCATAGTAATTTATACTATAAGATGACATATGTATTTAACTATATAACTTATGAAGTATGTATTACATACATAAGTACATGTGATTTTACATTACTGATAATTCAGGGCAAGCGCTTTTCCAAGCCTTGGTCCCTAGAAAATTTATTCACAAGCACTTCTTAGTGAAATAATTATTTAATGTTGAAATAATCATTTCCCACTAAGCCATTCATTGTGAAATAATTATGGGGTAATTCCACATAGGAATGACACCATATTTCACATCAGATCACCACCAGGGTGCTCAGTTCCCCCTGGTGATCTTGCCCTGATCACTGCTTCAAAGAAGCTTGTGAAATAATATTTATTTTAATATTTAAGAAGGAGTTTTCTTCACTAAAATGAAGATTACTCCCCATCAATTTTAACCTACATAGATAACTTATTATAAGCTGCAAAGGCGCTCACCTTCTCCTGTAAGTAAGGAGGACTGGCCTTTATTTATATACTATCTTCTTTAGTTAAAATTCCTCAACCAAAACCCCCCCCCAATCAATTAAACACTTTTAATTGGATTGGAAGAACCGTGTATAAAATCTGTTTAGCCCTTCTACGATTTAAATCCCTTATTAGAAGTTTTGGCAGCAGGGTTATAACCTGTTTTTTGATACTTAGTGTTTTATAACACTTAAGTAATTGTTCTTATTGGAAATTGCTTTATTACACTTTTTAAAGTGTAAGTTATTTTTTTAGTCCTTACTGTACACGCCACAATAAGTGGATTAGAGTACAGAAAGCTGACAATTATGGAAATTAGTGGGAAAACATCCCATACACCCTGCTCAGCAGGGGTTGAACAATGCAGGCCCCTGGCTGAACTCCTTGTGAAAAAAGTGCGTGCAGCCCACACACCGTTTTTGAAAAGGGCTTGCAGGCTTCACACCCTTTTTATGTGTATAGGTATGATTATACCCCATACCTATACTTTTTTTTTCCAAAGTGCTTTATGTAAGGAAATAAAGCTATGTGTTTATTACATAATCCTACTCTCCCTTCAACTGGAGGAATGCCCTCCAGTTGAGACACACACATGTCCCTTTGAAAGGTGGGGTTTCCTCCATTAAAGAGACATGGGTGTCTCTTGACTGGGGGGGGGGGGGGTCTACCAACAGTGGGCTGCTATGCTACGATATTTGACTGCTAACTGTTAGCACAGTGGTGTTTTTTTCCCCAGAGAATTTGTAGCATTGGCTGAAATTAAACTCCGCTAAACTCACAGTTAGCATAGAAAAAAATTCTTCAAGCCATTTGTTTGTAGTGTTAGCTGGGAAAATGGGCGTTGATAAACGCACGCCAACGGCGCACGCCAAGTTTTTTTGGCATGCGGGGCCTACACGCCAAAAAAAAGGGCATGTGAGACCCACATGCCAAAAATGGCGTGCGTGTCTCACACGCCCTTTTGTTTGGCGTGTAGGCCCCGCACGCCAATTGGTTTTGGCGTGCGGGTCCCACACGCCATTGTTTGGCGTGCGGGTCCCACACGCCAATTGTTTGGCGTGCGGGTCCCACACGCCAATTGTTTGGCGTGCCCGTCCCCCCTTGCTCACATAATCAAATGGGAGGGCCCATTTGATTACGTGAGCGAGCCCCCGCCCGGCTGACAAGGTTATACAACCTCGTCAGCCGGGAGAACTTCCTCCTGGCACGAGGCTGTATAACCTCGTCAGCCGGGAGGACTGCCTCCCAGCTGACTTCCTCCTGGCTGACGAGGTTGTATAACCTTGTCAGCCGGGAGGGGGCTTGCTCACGTAATTGAATGGGCCCTCCCATTCGATTATGTGAGCGAGGACCCGCACACCAGACAATTGGCGTGTGGGACCCGCACGCCTATTGTTTGGCGTGCGCTCCCACACGCCAGACAATTGGCGTGTGGGAGCGCACGCCAAACAATTGGCGTGCGGGCCCTACACACCAATTTTATTGGGCGTGCGGTGCCCACATGCCAAAAAAAAATGGCGTGTGGGGGACCACACGCCATTTTTGGCGTGCGGGTCTCACGCGCCCTTTTTTTTTGGCGTGTAGACCCTAGACACCAAAAAAAAGTTTGGTTGTTGGCGTAGGCCCCGCACGCCAACAATTTTGAAGTTTCCAGTAGCATAGCTGCGTGCGTTAGGTTGCTGCGCTTTTGGCTATGTATGCTGTTAGTTTGTTGGCTGTAGCAGCGCTTCAGGTAAAATGCACTAAACTTAGAAGAGGTAAGCCCTGCTCCTCACAGGCTTACACAAAGCTGTCACTAGATTACATAAGCTGTTTCTGTCTTGTATTTAGTCTCACCATTTCCCTTTACCTAGACAGCAGAGATCTTTCTCTCCTGTCTAGGTAAGTACCTTATTTCCTTTCCTTCTCTTCTGATGTCCACTTCTCATTTCATCACAGATACTAACGAGAGACACTATACTAGAACCTCCTTTTGAGCTCCATTTCCAGCTAACAGTGAAGGATCAGAACGTGATCCTTACACTTTTTTTTTCTAGTTGCAGAATTTTGCAAGATTCAATAACGTGCCTTATCCAACCCCAACTTTTCAAGCTTGAACATCAATTTATCTCCTGAAACTCGAATCTCGCTAAGAATCAACTTTCCAAGCTTTCCCTTGCCCGCCATCTGATTTGCCTGCTTCAACCAGACAGAAAATAGCTATGACTATCCGACAACTGGAGGAAGTAAACCTTCTTTTAGCTAATCAGAAATCACCTCGGCCTCTTTGTCTCCCCTAACCAGCTCGTTTAGATACTCGAAGGAAGTTATCCAAGACTGCAGCATCGCTAGCAGCTGCTAAATCAAGCCGGCGTGGTTCCCCTCATTTTCAGGCCAACACTATCTCCCGTCCACTCTCAATCACCTCAACGAAGCATTGCTGCTGTGAAGCACGAGCGACACAAAATTGCATCAGCTCATTCTCTGAAATTGCCACTATCATAGCATCCCATCTTGGCCCGCGTTCACAAAAAACAAGTCGACCCCAAGGACCATTCCCACCACCCGCCACCCACTATCAATTTCCAGACAAGATGGCCTGTCTCTATTCAAAGGCCAAGTCCTCGGCTATCTCCCAGCACAGTTAATAACTATTGAGCGGCTGGAACCCGCCAAGATCACATCCTTCTTCCTCCAACCATCCTTGCCGACTATCACCCTCTCCGGCGGACCTGACCCTCAACAAGCACCAAGGCCCTTCTTCAAAGCCCTCCGCGCACTCAGCCTACTCCTCTTGCTAAACGACTGTTATGTCGGCTGAGGCTCTTGACTGTTATCCGAACATGTCACTACCCCAACCCGACTTGCCAGAAGCCATGAGCTGCCCTGTGCGACTTGTCTGAAGCCTCACTGCCCCCCTTGGCACCAGCCTTGCTGCCACCTACACCAGCTCCCACTCTTTGCCCGACAGCCCTGTCGGATCATCCTGTTGGCTTCGACCGACTAATTCTCCAACTCATGACAGCTAGACCGCTACAAGATTGACTCAGGCGAACCGAGAAGCGGCTAACGGATTGTATTTCCCGATAAAGCACACAATTGAGCCTGGCGTTGAAGAATGACCTCTGCTCTCAGTCCAAAGAGGTAGCGCTGAGCTATTTGCGACCACCCTCAGCATCCGATACTCATCTTCTCCCATCCACACCTGAAGACAACATCTCAACCTCCTCTCCGCAACCTCCTCCCCTCCTTCTTCTCTCTTGAAGCCCCAATTCAATCCTCTACCAACAATATCATAGACACTCTCTCCAGCCCATCAGCACCCTCTGCAACATCCTCCGACTCCTCTCGTCCACTATCACTCCTCCAACTGCTCAAAACCACCCTGAAAGCTTTGACGTAGCTGCAATCGGTGGCACATAGATGATACCGACATATGTCAATCATCGACTAGCCCCTGAGGACCCCATGAGGCCCTACAATGGGAAATGGACTAGCATATTACAAGACATCCTAGAACAAGAAATGCTTTTGAACAGGGAAAATACTGGAGTAAAGAAGAAAAACAAAAAGAAGAAGAAGAAGAAGGAAAAGGCCTCTAACCTGACTGAAACTCCTGACCCGGTTTTGTTTTATGTTTGCAAATCTCAAAAACATTTTCCCCTCCTTGACTGCCTCCACCTCCCAACAGTCCCATCATCCAACTTCATCCATTCCAATTCCAAACAATTTCTTCCACCTTAGTTTCACCTTTTATAGGAGGGGAGTTAGCCCTGCTCCTCACATGGCTACACAAAGCTGCATAGATTACATAAGCTGTTTCTGCTTGTATTTGTCTCACCATTTCCCTTTTAGACAGCAGAGATCTTTCTCTCCTGTCTGTAAGTACCTTATTTCCTTTCCTTCTCTTCTTGACTTCTCATTTCCTCAGGATACTACGAAATCTTTCTCTCCTGTCTAGACTGCAATTTATCCGACTTTGGTACTAGAACCTCCTTTTGAGCTCCATTTCCTACCTTCCGACAGCCAGTGAAGGATCAGAACGTGATCCTTACAACTTCTTTCTTGTGTTTTAATTGAAACCAGGACCAAAATTTTAGAACCAGCAAAGTGAAAAATCTTAAAAGAATTTTTTGGATGGATTACATATTGTTTTATTTACCATTAGTTGGTGTGAGGTGGTTGGGAAAAGAAAAGTATGTGGGAATGATGAAAGTTTTTCCCTTGCACAATTTGTCTTGTCTTGAGGCTTTGATGCTTTTGAATTAGTATTTTCATCCCTCTGATAATTCAAATCAGGTCCCCAGAATAATGTCATCCTGAGATCTGTCATTCAACATCAAAGGCATTTGTATAAAAATACATCAGAAATAAATATAAGGAAATAGTCCTAAATTTTGAGGCCAAATGAAGCTCATTTTATAGTCAATAGGGGGGACTAGTTCAGAGACAACCTGACCAGAACAAAATAATAATAATTAAATAATTCATAAAAATACATATGAAAGAGACATTATTACACAAGTAATAATGTAGAATAAATTATAAATGAACTTAAGAAAAAGATAACATCTTAGATTACATACATTATTACACAGTAATAATGTAATAAACAAATATAGTAAATAAATTGATATTAAAATAATTCATAATTCCTTAACCTATGAGATAAGTGAGAATGGTATCATATAGTCTGATAGAGCAAGTGAAATGAGCTAGGGTACCACAGCCAAATTATCCTAGAAAACTTTCTCCTTCTATTGATAAAATTAACATAAAGAATACTCCTACTAAGTGCTAAAAATACTTACTAGGTATAAACATATGTAATGTAAGAGTATTCTAGTGTTTAGAAGTCCTTAAAATACAGGATAATAACTAAAATAAACTATGCAATTATCCTCTACACACACAAATAAAATATTAACCAACATTTGACATAAATATCACGCTGTTTAGAGTCTTTTGGATATTGTTAACTCATACAAATACATACTTTCTAAGTTCACCAGTATTATAATAAATGAAAGACAAGAAAAAAGGGATGAAGAAAACATTAGATAACTTCAAATAAATCAAGAGAAACTTGTACAATTAAAATAAATGACAAGCTCTCTTAATCACGGGAAACCAATAAGTGCTGACACCTTTCCCAGGATAGATTCTTGTCAAATTATTAAATGTAGAGGTAGAAAAACTCACATCATGCAAGTATGATATTTATTCTCATGGTACAGAACCTTGTACATGAAATCACCAAATTAAACAGAAATAGACATTTGTACCGTAATTTGATTATTTCTTTTAAATATTGATTGATCACGTGATCAATACATGTTGTACATCAAACTACCAGCTCTTGAAGCGCCCTCAGATGATGTCTATAGATGACTGACAAGCTTTATTGATTATTTACAGCCTGTACATGTAATAGTTTGATAAATCACATCATTTATTTCTACTAAGGATAACTCCTTCCTTGTAGAGTTCCCATAGCCAAAATAACACTTGATGTTTTGCCATCAGGGCTCCATTAAGGAATTTAAGAGGCCCTTTCTCCCCCCTGTATTTTGATTCCCCAGCTTCATCATATTTAAAACCAGCATTCCACCAGTCCAGCAAACTAGTGTCCTGCCCAGTAAGTCAGTCCTCAAGACTCAAAGCCTCTTTTTACCAACCCCAAATCTGTCCAGCCTTCAAGCCAAATTTTCCAAGCGTTTCCAGCTGCTCAGTTTCCCATAAGAAAGCTCCCCAACATCCTTCCCTCAAAGCATACTACAGTAAGTCTTTTTCTATTAGGAGTTGTGGCCCTTTCTTAGCCACTATATCCACTGGGACTAAAAACCCCTTGTTCCCCCTGTATTTTGATTCCTCGTGCTTTACCATATATACTAACATACTTACTTACACATTACATTAGATTCACTCTTGTTATTTTGTCAGGTAAGGTCTTAGTATCTATTCTTTAGCCCCTCTTTACTCCCTTGAAATTGCCCAGTGTCCATCCAGCCATCCCAACTACCTATCCAAGCGCTTCCAACTGTCCAATTTTCCCCTTGAAGAACCTCAAGACTTTTAAGGTATTGTTACTAGTAAGTAGAAACCCCTTTCTCTTGAGATTCTCCACTATCTTTATCCTGGGATATAAACCACCCCTGTTTTCCGGCCCCAGTGTTTCCAGGTACCTAAATACTCTGCTTTGCAAGATACCTTTGAGGGATTAAACCACCCCTGATTTATCAGGCCTCTCTGGTTTTAATTATATTAAATTTATTAAATTTATTTAATATAATTAATTATATCTTTCTTATTAAAACCCCCACATTCCACATAACCTCTTTGGAATTACCCCTCTTATAATTCATCCCAGAGCTTTTTGCTCTGTATCTTTTATTTTTGCACCCTGTGTAGCTAGAAGAATTACTCATTGGCATCACAGAGGCTGACATCTTCTACTAAGCCCTAGTTACCTGTATAACTGGTTTGGTTACGGTAGGGCTTAGTTACATGTTTCAAAAGGGCCAAAGTGGTTCAATTTTCCTAGTATGGTGATTAATTTTGTTTCTTTCTTCCTTTGGACCAGTAGTCTATTTACAACCAACCAATTGGGCTATCTTGGCCTTAGTAGGAAAAGTATGGCCGCGGCATTCAACATGACTTTTATTACAGGTGCAAGGTACATGTAACTATGGAAATGATGATGTAATCCTTATTTATGCATCATACCCAAACTCTATTAACCTTAATTACATAGTCTACTAGCATATATTTAAGGTTATGTAGATTTTTAAGTCATATGAAAACTTGACGGCCTTGTGAAGGGATATGAAGGAGTAATAATTACGGGGTAATTTTGCTGAGCTACCCTAGGTTAGTTTACATTTAAATTCAGAGTCTGAAATAATAGTCCCAATTTTTCTTTATACTTTAGAAGTTATATCTAGATTCTGTGTTATATGTTTTGTTTTGTTAATTTCTGTCAAAACAAAAGACATAAGGTGTGCACTCTTATGAGACTAAGAACATAAGTTGAATATTGGTATAACTTGCTATTGTCAGGTTGTCTCTGAATTAGTAGCAGGCTGACAGTATATACATATCAATGAGTAGTTATCTAACTAGAAAAAAATTCTTTAATATTTGTTTTCATGTAAGACTTTACGGTTTGTAATGTCAAGGACTCGAGTGAACACAAGTTGCGGGAACGTTGTAAGCATTTGTAAATGTAATTAGGTTCTTCGCCCCAGCTCATGCTGAATGACCACGGTGACGAAGCCTGCAAGTGTATTTCACAAAATATATTCTCTAATTCTCTGAGCCATCCCAATTTAACCCTCTCTATGACTAAATCCAGAACATCTCCTGGCAGTTTTCCTGATTCAGGGGCAGTCCCATGGAGAAACTTTTCTGGTCCGGCCTCAAGTCTTGGTTTCTCCTTTGAGCTTGTCCCCTTGGATCTGAAAAGCTTACCAAAACTGGAAGGAGGGTACAATTGATTGAAATTATTAATGTCTCAAATTATTTTGATTGTTATATATTTACTGTGAATAGAAAACATACTTCTTTCGCTGGAAAAATGTTTGCGCCCACTGCCTTGTGAATTTATGTGGAGTCTTTGATATGGGTTCAAGCACTAACTGCTTCTCATAGGTCTTGAACAGCGGATCTTGCAAACAAGTTGCTATGTGCTGGAGGAGCTGCTTCAGTTTGTGAAACTGTTTCCCAATGCAACAGTGTTGATTTTTGGAGCATAAGTAATATGACTCATATCTGGCCGACTGAAGCAACCTTTCAAAGTCAGACTTTATTTCTTCTGCCTCGGGTAATTATTTGAGTATTTAAGTCAGTTTTTGATGTAATGGAACTGCAAGCATAATTGCCTAGGTTGAGTTCATCCCAGTTAAACTAGGATGCAAACAACCAATTTAAATTAGGTTGAACTCAACCAATGAAATATAAAACCAAGGGGGGTCCCTTGGATTTATATTTCATCAGTTTATTTCAACCAAGTTTAAATTGGTTGAGTGCATCCCAGTTTAACTGGGATGACTTCATCCTAGGCAATTATGCTGGCAGTGTGGATATTTGAAAAAGAGAGGTGCGATGAAGTCCATTACATACTTTGTTTCCATTCCAGGGAGACCACATTCTGCACCTCTGACATATTTCAGTTCAGAACAAACATTTTCTTGAGCTGCTCAGTTTTTTAGGTTGCTAGCGGTAGAATAAATAACTGACTTTTTTGGGTAACTGGAACTTGAGATTGGGGATCAGGAGCCTCAATCACGTCTGAGGAAATGCGCCTAGAGCTTGAGGGGTTTTGCCTTAAAATGGCACCTTGACCCAAAGCTATGAAGGAAGTGATTTTTGTTTCTTGAGAATGTCAGATGATCACATGACTTGTAACGCATGAGAGAAGGAAAATACCTTCTTCTGCTTGATCTACTTCATGAGTGACTTGTCCTATATATGCAGAGTTAGCCGCTCGTAAGCAGCACAAAGCAAGACAGGCTAGGTGTTGGTACCTCGAAAACATATTGTTGGCCGAGTGGAACGTGAAGAAGGCGCGTGGGCCTTCGTGGTCTCAAGTTGGCCGGCTATTCAGACTGATAGAGGTCTAGTGGGATGGAACGTACAGATGATGAAAAATCAATCAATCTCTCTATCAAAGAAACGTGAGGCAAGCGGCAAAAGCCCCTGAAACCAATGGACCAATGCGTATTGGTCCTAATTGATCCATGGAAGTTTATGAGGCCAATGCAACTTGAAGAAGCAAGGTGTTTCATGAAAAGTGTACAAGTACTTACCTGATTACATAGACTGTAGACTCATGTATGTACACTGCGAAGAGGGTTGTATCGCTTACAACCCGCGGTGACGTCGGCCGGAGCCGACCAATATAAGATCGGTCTGGGAGACCGATCTTATATTGGCTGGGCCCAACGATACATTAAATGGCCCTTTAAATGTATCGGGAGGCTCAGCCAATAGATCGGTTTCGCAGACCGATCCACCTGTGGGCAACCCTAGACCCCATGCTAGACCCAGACCCCTCGAAACACCCTAGCCGTCGGATACCGTGACATTCCCCGCAAAATATTCCAACCCTGGCAACCCCAGGGTCCCCGACCCTGGGCGGGTTTCCTGAAGCCGGTTTTTTTACGAGTTCATCTCAAGTCCAATTCATCTCAACCTCTGCAACCAGGATCACCCAGAAAAATCATTCAACCACACAAGTTCCCCATCCAACTCCAGCCCAGAAACACAATATATTCCAAAATCACTTCTGGATTCAACCCATTGCCGTCACAACAGCAACCACTGCCGTCACAACAGCAAACTTCATCACGTGTCGAAATCAACTCCTCAGGACTTCGGATCCGAGGCTCAAGTCATCAAAACATCCCTAGCACCCCTTACGTTGGACACCAACCACTCCCTTTCCCGTTGCCACCATCCCAGTCCCTGTAAAATAAGCTGGAATGCAATTCCTCTCTCTTCCCCCAGAAGGCATGGATAGATACTCAAATAATTTTAATGCAATGCAGTTCACTTTCCCTAGAAGGCATGCATAGATTGGGAGTATAAAACCTGGAATATTGGAAGCTAAATGGGAATTTTGTATTAGTAGGACTGGAGACTTGGAAGCCTATAGCTGTCAGCCTCAGTGATACCAAGATGTTAAATCATCTAGCTACACTAGGTGCAAGGATATGTCAAAAGGGTAAGATATTTATAAGAATATTTCTGAAACAATTTCAGAAGAATTGAGGCATAAAGAATTATTCTTTAATATGATTGTTATTTATTTTATTATTTTTTTGATACACAATTAGGAGGGGCCTGGATTATAACTTTTTATCAATTTATCAACTGTTTGGGGGAGCTTTTGAGGAATTCATTTGGATAATTGGCCATTCTGTTTCATACATTATAATACACAGAGATTGGGTACTTTCTGGGACATTCTGGAGTGTTTCATTAATTATGAACCACTCAGATCTTTGTTTATAAGTGTTTCACATGTTCCAAAACCTGGAGGAAGGTGGTTTTTAAGTCCAGGCATCCTCTGGGTGTCATTTGTGGTAAATCTTTTAATAACAAATTCCTCTTTAATTTCTTCTTTACTGAATAATGAAATGGATGCCAGATTTGTTGGGATTTCACCTTCAGAATATTAGACTAAAGAGAAGGGGCAATCTTGGTGACACTGATTGGACCAAGGAGCAGGTTTAAGATGGAATGGCTCAGACTTGATGATTAATTACCACTGACAATTGGTCAGTTTAAGTAGACTACTACAGGGAGAATGAAATGTGGTTGAGCTGAAAAAAATTACAAGCATATGCGCATAACTAGTAACATATGGAAAACATTGCAATACTTACCACATATATGGTAAGTACTATCCACAAATAAGCACAAGTACAACTTGGGCTACACCCAGCAGAATTTGATGAATCCAGAAGTTGGAATCATCAAATTCTCTTGGGTGCATCCCAAGTTGTACTTGTGCACATACTTCTGGATTCATCATGAAAATATATTATTTAAGATGAATCCAGTAGTTGGAATCATCAAATTCCCTTGGGTGCATCCCAAGTTGTACTTGTGCACATATATGGTAATACTATCCACAAATGTGCACAAGCACAACTTGGGATGTACCCAAGAGAATTTGATGATTCCAACTGCTTGATTCATCTTGAATATTATTTTTATGATGAATCCAGCAGTTTGAATCATCAAATTCCCTTGGATACATCCCAAGTTGTGCTTGTGCACATATATGGTAATATTATCCACAAATGTGCACAAGTACAACTTGGGATGCACCCAAGAGAATTTGATGATTCCAACTGCTGGATTCATCATAAAAATAATATTTAAGATGAATCCAGCAGTTTTAATCATCAAATTCTCTTGGGTACATCCCAAGTTGTGCTTGTGCACATTTGTGGATAGTATTACCATATATGTGCACAAGTACAACTTGGGATGCACCCAAGGGAATTTGATGATTCCAACTGCTGGATTCATATTAAATATTATTTTTATGATGAATCCAGCAGTTGGAATCATCAAATTCTCTTGGGTGCATCCCAAGTTGTACTTGTGCACATTTGTGGATAGTATTACCATATATGTGCACAAGCACAACTTGGGATGTATCCAAGGGAATTTGATGATTCCAACTGCTGGATTCATCTTAAATATTATTTTTATGATGAATCCAGCAGTTGTAATCATCAAATTCTCTTGGGTACATCCCAAGTTGTGCTTGTGCACATTTGTGGATAGTATTACCATATATGTGCACAAGCACAACTTGGGATGCACCCAAGGGAATTTGATGATTCCAACTGCTGGATTCATCTTAAATATTATTTTTATGATGAATACAGCAGTTGGAATCATCAAATTCTCTTGGGTACATCCCAAGTTGTGCTTGTGCACATATATGGTAATACTATCCACAAATGTGCACAAGTACAACTTGGGATGCACCCAAGAGAATTTGATGATTCCAACTGCTGGATTCATCATAAAAATAATATTTTATATGAATCCAGCAGTTGGAATCATCAAATTCCCTTGGGTGCATCCCAAGTTGTACTTGTGCACATATATGGTAATACTATCCACAAATGTGCACAAGTACAACTTGGGATGCACCCAAGGGAATTTGATGATTCCAACTGCTGGATTCATCTTAAATATTATTTGTAAGAAGACTTGAATTATGACAAGATTTCTAACTGAGAGAAATATCTTTAATGTATTAAAAAAGAACTAATGAATATTGCTGAACACAATAAAATCAGCAATGATTTGTTAAATGAATGGATTCAAAGACTAGAAGAAGTGTCTAATGGTAATTTAGATTACTTGGCTTCCCAAATAAAACAAGATCAGTCAGTCAAAAAGACAATCACCCCAATTTATGAAACATTTGCTCTTTTTGGTGAGATTGGATTACCATTGACTTGATGACTTACTTAGGGTAGTCATCTGGCCGGGTGTAGCACACTTCTTTCTTCCAATAATAAACACATATACTGCATCTCTTTTATTCTAAAAATTAAAAGTTCTTCTGTCAACTTTTAATTATTTGACAGAAGAAAGTCATTTAGATTTCAAGGTAATAAGACAATGGCTTTCCTACAGCGGGGTTTTATTCCTGCACCTTGAAAATATTTTACATTCTGTAAGGTCATTACGAAATACTGCACAGGCATGACCATCACTAATTTAGCTGAGCAAGCGCGTGACCTTGTTGATTTACCATCACAACCTCTTATCAATCATTATCTTTTCCCATCTGAATCCAAACAATTTTTCAATAATGAATCGCCGGCGAATTCGTAGACCAACTGAAAGCCGAGAAGACCGGTTCAGAAGAAGATTAAAAGCAGCTGAGGACCTAGCAGCTTTGTACCGCCTAGAAGCATCTATGGAATCAGAAAGTCACCGTCCAGCTCACATCCCGCCTCACGAATAGGGAATGTTCAACAACCGCAACAACACATTTGAAGCTAATGAAAATGAATATAACCCACAATCAGGGCTTGAAGATAGTGACAATGACGAACAAGACGATCGTTGGCAGACATGGGTAACATTGGAGCAAGATGAAGAACCCGATCTGATTGATCTGATGGTCCAAACACGCAACAAGAGGCACCGACAGCAAGCAAGAGATTTCAATTGGAAGATACTACTTGGTCAACTCCACCCGGCTTACATGGCTCCAAAGATCAAGACAACTAATTGGGCTAGCGCGAATTCTTACCGTGATTTTTCTCTTCCCTGCAAGTGTGGGGACCGCAAGAAAAAACTTGCCGATCTGTGGACTTAGTAGACCTAATGTGGTAGTATACATAGGTGATGAGTTGAAGGGATGAAAGTTAAACATGAAGAGAGTAAGAGTAAATGTGGAGTATATGCTATGTAACGTGTAGGTAGAGTGATGACTATTGTAGGGAGGGGTGTGCAGGTCTTACCGGCCCACAGGCTTGGACTTGTATAAAAAAAACCGGCTTCAGGAAACCCGCCCAGGGTCAGGGACCCTGGGGTTGCCAGGGTTGGAATATTTTGCGGGGAATGTCACGGTATCCGACGGCTAGGGTGTTTCGAGGGGTCTGGGTCTAGCATGGGGTCTAGGGTTGCCCACAGGTGGACCGATCTTATATTGGTCGGCTCCGGCCGACGTCACCGCGGGGGGTTGTAAGCGATACAACCCATTTCGCAGTGGTACATTGATGGGTACATATTGTGTTTCCAAGAAACCTTGGACAAGTGGCAACACCTGTTTCACCTATTTATAATACTATATTCCTCTGCAACTCGTGTTGCAGAGGAACACTACAACACCCATATTGAAAGTAAAATACAAAACAAAAAAAAATACACAACACAACACAAAAAATACAAGATCAAAAAATGAAAAACTAAGGGCCTGTACCATCGCTTTCCGGGGATTTTGACCCCAGATTCCGCGGCCCCAAAAATTCCGTCTTTTGATTTTTTTTTCTGCTTGGAGTTTCCGGTCTCAAAAACACCGGTTTCTTAAAAAGCGTACCATAGAACACTACCGCAATCAACCACTCCATAATCACCAGAACACTCTTGTCACCAATCAACCACGCACCGTTAGATTGGTCTCCAGAGGGAGATCTTTTGGCTTCTGGTTCTTTTGATTGACCAACAACCTCTTTGAATAAAAATTTGATCAAGCCGATCTGGACTCCGAAGACAGACCAGGAAGGCCCAAATTTCTCATTCTAGATGAAGAGGCAGAAGAGAGCTGGGAATGTCTGATGTCACTCGAAGGGCACGGGAGCGAAGTGAAAGGTGTCTTGTGGAACAGGAACAGAAGTCTATTCTCTACTTGCTCTAGGGACAAGAGTGTATGGATTTGGGAGATCCTGATCGGAAAGACTCACAGCACAATCACAATTTTATCCAGGAAATTGAGGGTTATGAAGTCATCTCAGTCCTGATGGAACACAAACAAGATGTCAAATCGGTCTGTTGGTCACCGGTAGAGGATCTATTGTACTCGACATCCTAACTCTTACCAAGGTTTCATACATATATATTTACAACATATCCTGTGTAATTTTTGATGATGTGTGTATGTGTGTTGTACATGTTCATTCATTCATCTCTTTGTTGTCACTCCTTCCTTTTGTTTTTGATCATTTGATCGGTCGATTGATTGTATTTTGTTGCTTTGTTTCGGTAGTGATTGTTTTGCCCCCCCCTTTCTTTTCTTTTTTTTAGTTGGGGAAGGATATAGTTTTTTTGTTTTGATCGATCTTATAACTTCACTGTAGTTACCCCCCCCCCCCCCCCCCCCCCCCACACACACATCCTCTCTCTCTCTCTCTCTCTTTGACAGTTTGCTTTCTTTTTTGTTTTGTTTGTTTGGACGTAATACTGTTCTTGATGCTCATGATGATAATGATCATTCTTTGTGAGTGATAATGATGATTATTATGATGGTGGTAGTGGTGGTCGTGATCAAATTCTTGGTTCATGAGTTATTATACTGGCAACAAAAATTCAGTCAATAGCGCCAAACAAATTATTCATCTTGAAATTATGTTGGTGGACATGTGGACATATATGTACTAGTGGCTGCTTCTCGGGTCTGGAGGTCTCAATTGGATGGCTTGATGTTTGTGATCATTCAATTTGTATTATTAACCTGAGCTTGTTTTTGAGAAAATATCTTTAGTCAATCAGTGTTGAACTTGGACAGACAAATTAGAGCACTAAATAATTATTACATTTGTGTACAACACATCACTGTACTACACACCTGAGATCTCCAATACAGTTATTTCTCTTCTAAATGGTTAACCAAAACATTAATGTAGGAGGTTTTTTTAACATATACTAGTGGCTACTTCTCGGGTCTGGAGGTCTCAATTGCATGGCTTGATGTTTGTGATGATTCATTTTTTTTTTTTGGATGTATAGTGTGTCAGTTGTCCCCAATTACATATGTGGGGCCTTATATGTCTGCATACAACAGAAGAAAAAATGTAAAGCCGTTGGAGTCATGATTCTTTCAGCATGAAAAGTGGTGCATGTATATAAATATAACCCAAGGCCAACTACAAGTTCATATTGGGTAAGATCATATTGGGTACAGGTAAGACATTCTGCACACCACTTTGGGGCAATAGGAAGGACAAGGGGAAAAATCAATAGTAAGACACTTAACTACATAATTAATTACCAAATATCTGTTGATTGTTTAATAATAGTGGGTATCAAATATGACTAAATACACAATTAAAATCAGTCAATTAGGTTTTTCAACAAATTGTTTACTTTTGAGGGCTTTGAATCATTAGGGGGTATCAAAATTTGACCCAATCCACATTATTTAATGTTCAACTGGTTTTGAAAAATCCATGATTTTTTAAAAAACCATGCAGATATCAATCTAAAATGGTTCAGAAGTCTCAAAAGCAAAAATTTTGTAGAAAAAGCTGATTCACTAGTTTTCATTGTGGATTTGATCATATTTGATGCCCCCTATTTCATATTGGTATCCATGGTTTTTAAAAATGGTGTATTTTCAAAACCAGTTGATTAGGGGGTATCAAATATGACCAAATCTACAATTAAAACCAGTGAATTAGGATTTTCCACAAAATTTCACTTATGAGAATTCTGGACTATTTTATATTGATATCCATTATTTTTAAAAATGGTGGATTTTCAAAACCAGTTGATTAGATAATGGTGGGTTTGGTCAGATTTGATACCCCCTATTAGATAATGGTGGATTTGGTCATATTTGATGCCCCCCTAATGTTTCATTTTGAGTTGAGGCTATGCAACTGTCTCATAGTCAAGATATGCAAAATTGTTTTTCCAGTTGATGATCATCTACATAATCTCAGACATTATTCCCACAAAAGCATCACTTTATCTTCCTGGGGCTGTCAACACTACTCAACCTGATCAAACATATCTTTTGGTGGCTTCAAGTTGTTGGGATGTGTCATGTCATGTACCATCTTCTCAAATGATAAAAAAAACCCATGTGATGTATAGGTTTGAGCATTTTTAGATATCAAACTTAAAGTGACACAATACTGGGTTTAGTCTGACCAAGGGTTATTGGTTGGAATATAAAAGATCTGGATCTGGAAGCTCCCCTTTATCAAATTTTAGCCCTCCTCCTCCTCATAGTCATCTTCTTTTATTTGGATTGAGAGTATTATTCAGAAAATTTAGCTTGGCTACAGCCATGCTAATTAACACAATCCTAGTTGGATTGCAGCTTTTACATTGTTATAGTGTTTCAGCACAACCAGTTTCAAGCTCTCAATATTTGGTCAAGAGAAGCCCTGGGGAGGATCTGATCAACTTTGGAAAAGCAGAGAGGGCTCCAAAGAGAAAATTTTGGGTAGATGGTATGTCATTGATTTCATCGAGACTCAGAGTCTTCATGAGTTGTCTCATTTTTAATGTTCTCTTCTGCCATCCAGATTCTTCAGAAGCTAATGAAAGCAATCAGGCCAGTTGTATGTTATTTTTATTCACTTGGAATATGTTCCAATTCCCATGAAACCCCCCTTCTCCCTGTTCAAAATTTTAACATGTGATTGTGATGAATTTCCAGCTTCACAAACTATATATGATGAAGGAGGTGGTTAGTTACATGAATCTGTTTGGAGCACTTTCACATGAAAAAATAAAGCTGACTCTTAATTTCTTAACTTTCAAATATACTGGATCAGTCAACTTGGACACCCCATTGTATATTCCTCACTGTAAGTGTTCCTAAACAACTAAGATCAACACTGAATTTCATGATTATCATATATTAAAATTATCACATGAAAAAAACCCACTTTTAAGCCAGCGAAAGGATCAAAGATCAGGTCAAATTTTGGAATGACCACCTTGCCTTACGTCAATTCTTGAATGATTCTGAAAAAAAAATGCTGCATGAAATTGTGTATAATCAAATCAAATATGAAGGAAAATTTCTTGAAGGTTCTCATAATAGATTTTATGCTTTAATGGCAAATTTAGATGCTTTTAAAAAGGAAAAAATTTGGGAATTTGTGGGGAAACATAAACACATGTTTCCCTCATTACCACATGAACCTTTACTGCCAGCTGAAACAAGGGTGGTGCCTCACATTCAATGGTCACGCAGTAAGTTCTATTAACAGAACTGTCATCCCAAGAGTTTGATAATTAATTTAAAGGACTGTTTTCTGAATTGTTGATCTAATTTCTTCAAATCAATAATCAGTTGTAATGCGAGTAAAAGATTCAATGGTAGCAATAGTTATGATGAAAGAAAATGATTCAATGGAAATGAGAAAGTTTATGTTATGTCTGAATATCCCTCAATACACACTACTATATCAATTGGGAAGGATGTGGGATCAAGTCAGAAAAGATAATTCCAACACAGAATCAGTCAAAAGTTATTTTGACCAAATCAATTTATTACTGGCAAGTTTGACTGATTACCAAAAGAAGCAATTTTGGAAAGTTGAAAACAAGAAGAACAAATTGTTAGAATCATTTGGGGACAAAGATATATCAATTTATGTGAAACCGTACCTACAAAGCTTGGATACATTTGACAAAGAATACTTCAGGTTTACCATGGATGAAGTGTACCCTCAATCATTCTATCATCATGGAATCCTTACTGAAGAGCTTTGGAAACACATCTGTGTCTTACTTGCAGCTTCATGCAAGCAGAAAGAGCAAGTCATTTGGAAATGTATTTCAATTTTGTTGCAGGCCCAAGAGGATCATTTTGATAAACAAAAATATACCACCAGAATTTTTGATTTCATCAATAAGGTCTTCACTCAAGTTACAGGAGGTAACTTATCAGGATATATCCCTAAGTTGGACAGGCTCTTTCCAGCTCCAAAAAATGATTAATTCTGGACTAAATAAAGGTTCAACTTGGTGATCAGGTTTTTTCTCCGATTCTGGAAAATCTGGGGTGATTTTAAACAATTTCAAATTTTGATTTGGAAACATTGGGATCAAAACATTATCCACAATTGGAGTCGTTTTGGGCAATAGTAAAAGTCCAATGAATCAATGGTTTTCCAGTAGAGAGCCTCATTGGTTTATTGTCATCTCCAGATATACACATGAATTTAGAAAGCTCCAAGTGATCCATTCTTGATAGTTTTAGCTTCTTTTTTGTTGTTTTCTTTCTGTCATTTTTTTTTCTACTGTCCTTGGTCCTCTATACATGGATAAATTTATTCCATTTCTTGTCACTCCAAAAAAAAAAAAAATACCAAGCTATTCAATATCCAGTTATTGCATCAAACAAACAAAAAAAAATTGTTCCAAATTTTTTTTACTGTGCCCCTGTCCACCATGTGTATGGAACTCTGGCTTGTTTTCAGCCTAGGTGTGGGACTAACTGTAGTTAATGGTATTAACTAAGGAAGGTTGATGACTTAAAGTGTAGGGTTCTTGGTAAATCATCCTGTAGAAAGCTCTATCATTACAATTACAGAGGCATTCTCTAATTAGGGTGCATCCAAATTAATACAAGGTATATATAGGCATCCAAGGAGGTACTCACTTGGGATCCTGGTTCTAACCTTTTCAAGGCTAAGGTATAGCCAATTATTGAAGGTATAAAAAGGATTAAAATATATCTGATCCAGAATTGGGGTATTAGTTGGGAGAAACGGAACTGGATAGGTATGAATAATAAGTATGTACTGTTCTGGTGTTCTAACATTCCCTAGGGGATAAATAGCCCTTCAGAGGCTCTTTATAATTTCCAAAAAACATTACATTGGGGGGAATTTGAGTGCATCCATTACAAGGAAGGTACAGGGGAGCTTCAGGGGGAAAGAAAAGTCTATTGGAGGATCATTTAGTGCCAATAATCCCCTTTCTACTAAGGCACTGCTATGGGAAATATCAGCTGGCTACTATGGCCAATTCCAATTGCCATAATTATTAAATTAAAATCTTCAATAACAATAACAATAAAATAAATTCCCACCTACATTTTTTGCCCCCAATCTTTGTTCATACCCTGGTTTTCACTGGGTATTCAAGTGGCCTTGTTGGTCCATTTTTTAAAAAAAAACATTGGGAGGGTTAGAGAGTTCTTGGTAGTAAAAAATTGCCAAACAAAAAGAAAGGAAAGGACAAAAAAGATTCCTGGTTACTCTGAATATTTTAAATGTACGGCAAGAGAAATGGTCTACAAGTGTCAGCTTGCTACTAGTTCAGAGACAACCTGACTAGAACAAAATAATAATAATTAATTAGAATAATAAAAATACATATGAAAGAGACATTATTACACAAGTAATAATGTAACATAAATTATAATAAACTTAAGAAAAAGGTAAAATTTTAGAATATAAACATTATCACATAGTAATAATGTAATAACCAAATATAATAAATAAATTGATAGTAAAGTAAGTAATAACTCATTATCATGAGGTAGTATTCTGAGGGTCCAATCCAAGACCAGGCAACGGACTCCTTTTGCATTCTAGAGGTTCTTAGTGGGGGATTCTAGAATGCTGTTTCAAATTTTGCTCTGGTTTATTGAGACTCAAATGCACCATAGGGAATTTTATTTCATTGAGTACAGTATATTCTATTTCACCATGACTTCATACAACATATGTGTAATCAATCACATCATAGGAAAATTAATTCAACCTAATAATACTGGAAAAGTCCCAAGTACTTATAAGTTAATTTAATTTTTATTAGCATAAATTTATTATTCTAATATTTATGAAAATAGTATTATCAAAACTAGGCTGCTAAAATAAATTAAAATATTTGACCACTAACTGTTAGGGTAGTGGCTTTCTTTTTCCAGATAGTTTTTAGTCTTGGCTGAAGCAACAGTCTTCTAAACTAACAGTTAGAACTACGAGAGAACTCTAGAAACTGTCAGCAGTTGACATAAAACATACTCTAGTGTAACTGAAATTGTAAATCCATGTGATTAGATTTTATCCTTTCATGCTCAGTCACTGTGAAATGTGCCAAGTGACTCTTCATTGAAGCTTGGTTGAAGAGACCTTGGAGAAAGGCTTGAGAATCACTACAAGCTTGCTTTGAGCTTCTGAATTTCAACTGCCGGATGTTTCTAGAGTTTTTGTTGTAGTGTAGTGCACCAAGGACTTCCTCAACCAATTTATTTGTAGTTTTGGCTCTGGAAATTAACTGCTAGACTAACACGTAGTGTAATCTTTTTGCCACTAAAAGATTTTGATGTTCCCATTAGCATAGCGCAATAAGATCCATGCTATGCTACACTAAATTTTAGCTGTTATCAAATTCTATGCTATGCTAAATTTTAGCTATCAAATGATTTTTTTTTCCTATTCAGCTTTGAGGATTACAAGCTAACATTGATTTTTTTCACTTAAAATTAACACTGTTAGTTGTGCACTTCAGATTACGTCACCCACAGGAATGGATACCAGGGTGAATTGGTGAGCCACAGCTTCATGTTCATCCTTGGCCGTTCAACCACATATACCCTGAGATTTATTGTCAGCCACCAAGATATTACATACATTATGTAACACTTGAAACTGCAAGCTGAATAATTAATAATATTTAATTATATTATTATTTATTTTATTTTATTTTTTACTTTATTTATTTTACTAGATTTTTGTGATTATAACAGAAACCTGTTTCAATGATTGGTATATACTGTAACAGTTAAGAAAAAGCCTAGAGATATCTGGTTGATACATTAGGCTCTGTGTTCAAGCCACACTCATGACCACACGTAACATATAATAATAAAATTATTTAACATTATATCTATTTTTTATCAACAATCCAAGGGAATTTAATTAAAGAAAATCCTTGGCAAACTAATTTTCAAACACACAACAAATGGATAAAGAACAATTTATTGGTATAGTTTTTTCCTTGAAAATCCTGGAAAATCCCAGCATAACCCATAGTAATTTATACTATAAGATTACATATGTATTTAACTATATAACTTATGAAGTATGTATTACATACATAAGTACATGTGATTTTACATTACTGATAATTCAGGGCAAGCGCTTTTCCAAGCCTTGGTCCCTAGAAAATTTATTCACAAGCACTTCTTAGTGAAATAATTATTTAATGTTGAAATAATCATTTCCCACTAAGCCATTCATTGTGAAATAATTATGGGGTAATTCCACATAGGAATGACACCATATTTCACATCAGATCACGAACAGGGTGCTCAGATTCCCCTGGTGATCTTTCACTGCTTCAAAGAACTTTAACCCAAAGTTACTGTTAGCGGTTTTTTTTTTCAGCTAACGCTACAAAATTTTTGTCAAAAAAAAAAATAGCTGTAGCGTAGCGTTAGCGACTTCAAAAAAAAAAAGTTAACGCTACAGGAATTACCTGTTAGCTGACTTGTAGCGGTGTTAGCTGGAACAAACGCTACGCTAACTGTTAGCGTAGCGCTCTTGTCAGCTACGCTAACTGTTAGCGTAGCGCTCTTTTCAGCTACGCTACATGTTAGCGTAGCGCCCTGCTCAGCTATACCACTCACCCATAGTGAACCAGAAGAGGCTCTCATAAATCAATATTAAGGAGTAAAAAAAAAAAAAAAAAACTAGGGAATAAGGATAATAATAATATGAAGGCGGTCAGATAGCAATTATTGTGCAAACTATTTGTATATACAATTTTTTTTCTTTTTTTTTTCTTTAATCCATGAAACAAGGAAGAAATATTGAGACCAATGAACAAGAGCAATAAGAATTTTATTTATTTATTTATTTTCATTATTTTTTTGGGAAAAATTTGTATAGTTGTTAACAATGCCTTGAGCTTGTGCAAACTTTCCAGCCACCTGTATACCGTCTTTCAACCACATGTGACTACTTACACACCTCTCAATTGTCCGTGGGTTCAAGCTTCCTTGGCCACTTGAGCAAACATTGGCAGCAGAAGAAAATGTACGCTCTGCAGCACAAGATGATGCTGAGCTGGCCAAGTAGTCCCTGGCTAATGATGAAAGAACTGGATATGTTGATGAATGAACCTGAAAAGTTTAAGTAGCATTGTTAAAATCAATATGAGCTAACAAACACAAGTGGACAAAGCTGAGAACAAATAGAAGCTATACCTTCCACCACCTCAAAATACTATTGGGATCCTTTCCATCTGGACCGGTTAAGCAATCCATGTTCTTGACATATACTTCTAGCTCTTTGCTTTCATCCGATGTTTCAGGAGTGTTGAACAAATCAAATATATTATCCTTTTCAACATTTGAAGTATTTTCGTCCAAGATGTTAATGTTTGATTTTTTGTTCTTGTTCAACAAATCCCTTCGTTTAGAAAAAAGGCGGTCCAGAGTTGCTTTGGCTTCCTCTGCTTTTTCAGGCCAGCAATGAGAGAAGATTTTGATGCGAAACGTTGGGTGAAGAACGGTGGCCATTACAAGTGTTTCACATTCAAGCGCCTCTTCTTGGTAGACCTCAAGCTTTTGTATCATTTTCACATACATTGGATGTAATGGATGCCCTCGATTGCATCCTGCCTCTTTCTTCTTTAAATCAGAGATTGTTTGATAGTAATTTGGCAATACAAAAGCACCTGTAGGACCATTTCCCTCCATCTCCTTGGTCAAACGGTTAAACGGCTATCAAAAAAAATGAGCATTATGTATGAAATATATAAGTGGATCTGTGGAATGAATATATCTTACTTCTAACTCCTGATTCAATTCATTGATCATTATCCATTCCTTGCTGGTAAACTGAATTTCTTTGAAGTAGCCAAACTTCTTGCGATTTTCTTTGCGGCTGGACCGAACAATTTGATCTTGGAATTTACTGTACTCATCACGGAGCATTGCATCAATAACCTGAGTTTAACAATATGTCTATCAGTACCAACACATTATTTGGAGGTGAAGCTTAATGAAATACCTCTCTTGCCCTGTAGGCCCGCTCTCGGCTTTGATATTTGATGTTCCAGCGGATTCCATAACCAGCAATCAGACCATTCACTTTTGTTCCCCCTTTTTGCTTCTGGTAATCCTCCGCACGGCGGTCAAATTCAGCTCTCCATGCACTTGATGAGGTAATCTTTCGTACTACAAAGTCCAGCTACATATCAAAAAAATAAGAAGGAAAGATTCAGTAATTGATTGCTAGTAAAATAAGAAAAATATAAAATATCCAACTGACCGCTTTGGTTAACTCATTCAAGTCATTAGAATCATTTCTATTTGCAGATGATTTCTCATTATTTTTATTCTTTGAGGTGATTTGATCATAGTCTTTGTATCCAGATTCAGTCCCCTCATCATTGTCGTCATTGTCAGTTTCAAGATCTGGCTCATCCTCATCAACATCCGTCTCATCTTCCACCCTGTCTTCAACCAATAATTCTACCGATTGCTCTTCTTCGTCCTCTTCAATTATTGGGTCCATTGTGTCGGAAAAAGGGAAAATTCCAAGGAATGACTTTTTGAGCTTTGGTGGAGGAGGAGCTTCAAGGCCCAATTCTTTCAATCCAGCATTGACAACGAGCGCCATTTTATGACAAAAGCACTTGATATGCATTGTCTTGTAGTTCCAATCCAAATCCGTGGTTTGGGGCAGGGCAACGAGTTTGGAGTGCATTGTTTCGGCCATTGTGTTGTTATTTGATCCTGAATCAGTTGTCTGGCAAAGCATGTATTTATAGGAAAAAAAATAAATAAGTTTTTGGCAGATTACCAGTGATGAATCAAAGGGTGCTTATCTTATTATGTAAATCATGTTTCTTCAATACGTTCACAACAGGTTCAGCCAGCATGCTTCCCTTATGGTGCCAGGCAACTAGCTTGAGAGTCAGATGCAGCACTAGATAGTTCCAATCCTTATCAATAAAAGAGACAGAAGCTCCAATAAATCCAAAGCGATTTCCTTTTGTTGTCCAAACATCGTGTATCAAGTTAAACTTGCTCTCAGAATCCTGTTGAAATGTTGTTTAAAGGGAAATAAGTATATTTTTTTACATTTAATTGAACGCAATGGTATCACTCACCTTCAACTGGCATATCATAGCCTCTTGTAAATCCAAGTATACCACCCGTCCAGAAGTTGCAGCCCACTTTCGTTTAAACAAATTTGCTCCTGTTTGACAATAGGAGAAGGCAGCTCGGAGATAGGGGTCTTCAACACGGTTCCAAGGTAATGATTGCCGTAACAGCCATAGAGTTATTATTTGATTGAAAACCTGATTGTCAAACTTTTCAACAGGGGCAAAATGTTTGGTGAGCGATCCAGATTGGGTAGTCTGTTTGATTCTTTCCTCTTCAAGTGCTGTTGGTGGAAGCTTGGCGCCAGAAGAGATTGCTTGATGACAATTGGGGCATCCAACAGAAATCCTTCCTTTTTGACGGGAACCATCACGATGAGTTCGAAGATTTGAAAAGCTGCTTAAAGAAACCCTGACATCCTTCTTGCACCACAAGCAGGCATATGTTGATGGCACTTTATTTAAAGGCTTTTTTAAACAGTTATATTAGTATACATTCATTTCAAACACTTATCTATCAATAATTACACACATCACCTGGACGTCTAGTTGGTTTGGAAAAAAAATCCTTTGCATCATCAAATTCAGGGTTTTTCTTTCTACGTTTGGGTTTTGCCTTTGTGTTTTCGTCATCGGAGTCTTGAGCAAGATCAATCACCTGTGAGCTTGGAACTTCGGAGGTCGATAAGGGCTGACTCAGATTATTGTTGTTCTGTTTCTTTCCAGGGAGTGGAGGGCTTCGTTCTTCAATTGAAGATTCTGATGTAGGGCCTTTTCGTTTGTTTGATTGGGAATTTGATACAGATTCTGATGCGGGGCCTTGTCGTTTGTTTGATTGGGAATTTGATACCAATGATGCTGATGAAATGTGACTTCTTTGTGATAAAAATGATGGCACAATTGACCGGCGTGAATCTGGCGAGGGATGAATCATTCCGGATCGCCTTATTGGTGTGGTTACTCGTGAAGATCTGCGGGTATGGCCACCTGATGAATCAGACATATTTCCATCTTGATTGGGCATTGTTGCTGGTTGAATAGATTGAGATATGTTTGGTTTAACAACAAGAAATTAATTGGAGAGTTGACTGAAGTTCGGATTTGAAAAAAGTCTCCTGTTGAAGTTGAGCTCCACGTCGGATGTTTATTGCAAATAGAAACAGTGTATCATCTTCAATTCCCCCTGTTGACAGAAAACTAATCTACATCTACACACTGCAATTATTTATTCAAGGCCCATTCCATTTGGTAATTGTTGGTTACCAGTTTTAATTCTTAAAATCAATTCCCAAGCTTATTAATTCCAGGACTCTTTTTCCCTGCTTGAATATTTATTCGAGGCACATTCCATTCCAATTGGTAATTTTTTATGACCTGTTTTAATTCTTAAAATCAATTCCCAAGCTTACTATTACTAATACCATGGCTCTGTTCCCCTTCTTGAATTGATTTTTATTATGATTAACTGGTTAGGTATAAAAGAATAAACCACAAAATAACACATTCAATATTTAATGGTAAAAGCCTTGGAAATTAAGAGTTTAGAAGTCAGAAACAAAAAGAGGAAAAAATAGTAAATAAAAAAAAGATTGTAAGTGAACTAGCTGTTAATGTGCTTCTAGCCATACTACGAAACATATAATAAAAATGATCAGCAAAGTAATGAGCAGAATCTTGATAAAAACCCTTCAAATATTTACTACAAGTATTAGCAAGACTAAAATTGATTTGAATAGATAAACCAAGACGAGTGAAAGAAGGGCTTGTGGAATGAGGCATAGTACAATGAGTATACTTATTAGCTTGCCAAATCATTTTAACAATACCATGCTGATGATCAAAATCAATACCAATACGGTGATCAGGAAAAATAAATGGACCAGATGTGATATCATAGTTAGAAGAGTCTACCAGGGTATAATCAGAAGTGCGAGTGGGAAGAAATAAAACAAAGGCAAATTGGGATATATCTTCAGTATCGGTGTGTGGGGGATTGAAGAAACCATTTGTAGTAAAAGTAATGTGAGGAGTGCAGGTGCTGTCTTCAGGAAGTTCACCATAAGAAAGATTGGGAAAGGAAGGGATATTATATTTCTTCATAAGATCTTGATTCTGTTGAAAGGGAGTATGAGCAAGATCTTTGAAGAGATTACCAATAATATTTCCAACTCGAGAAGATTTAATATAGTGATCATCATATGCTTTCATCTCAGTTTCATCAAATGCCTTGATATACCGGCCAACTATTTGATGCTCATCATAAGACTTTCTCCAACCAATGGCCCACATGAGCCCACTCCAAATTCGAGCACAGGATGAGACAGAGTTCAGGAAACGTTTAGACTGGTGGAGGAAAGTGGAAATATAGTTGAGATCGTCCAATTGAGAAGGGGTGAGGTCTTTATAAGGAGTGAATTCTACAATAGCAATCACCTCAGTCTTGTCAAGAGGATCAACGATAATATTAAGCCCAGACTTCATAAAGTGATAGGTGTTGATTTCATCGTATGCTAAGCTGATTTCTGATGGAGTTGGGTGGCGATTTGGTTTGTTATTCTTCATAGGGATGGTTGGATAGAGATTGTGAGGACTATATATAACCTTGGGCCACGATACAGATTGTTCTTTTACACCTAAACTCTCTATAAATAATAGATGCTTTTCCCTTTGACGTTTCATCTTGTTTTGATGCTTGGATGCCTTAGAACTCTTATTCTTATGACTTTGATGATTCAAATCAGGTCCCCAGAACGATGTCATCCCGAGATCCATCATTTAACATTAAATTCAATCAAATAAGAGCAATGAAGGTATTCAAACATCAAAACAATAAGAGATGGCAAAGGGAAAAGAAAACAATAATCAGTATTGATATGAGAGTAAATATAATGAAATACATACACTGCTCTTTTTCCCATGGCAGATATGAGACGTGGTAGGCCTGCAGGAGTTGAAAATAAGGTCAGCTGATGATTCTGAGGTGGGGGTTCCAAAAAAAAAAGGCCAATTGATCAGAGCAAGCTGATCAATTGGCCAGGGATAGTAATTGGGGGGTTAGGGGACTTACAGAGGCTTGAGAAGGGTAGCAGGGCAGGGCAGGGCAGGCTGGGCTGGGCAGGGTAGGCTGGGCTGGGCAGGGTAGGCTGGGCTGGGCAGGGTAGGCTGGGCTGGGCAGGGCAGGGCAGGGTAGGCTAGGGTTGGCTCAGGGCTGGGTAGGCTGGGCTGGGCAGGGTAGGCTGGGCAGGGCAGGGTAGGCTGGGTAGGGCAGGGCAGGCTAGGCTGGGCAGGGCAGGGTAGGCTAGGGTAGGCTGGGCAGGCTGGGCAGGTAGCAGGTGTTAGTTATGTATGAACGGTCATTTGATCGTTCAAACGTTGAACGATCAACGTTTGAACAATCAAACGTTGATCGTTCAACGTTTGAACGATCAAACGTTGATTGTTCAACGTTTGAACGATCAAACGTTGATCGTTCAACGTTTGAACGATCAAACGTTGATCGCTCAACGTTTGATTGTTCAAACGTTGAACGATCAACGTTTGATCGTTCAAACGTTGAACGATCAACGTTTGAACGATCAAACGTTGATCGTTCAACGTTTGATCGATCAAACGTTGAACGTTCAACGTTTGAACAATCAAACGTTGAACGATCAACGTTTGATCGTTCAAACGTTGAACGATCAACGTTTGATCGTTCAACGTTTGAACGATCAAACGTTGAGCGATCAACGTTTGATCGTTCAAGTTTGATCGTTCAAACGTTGAACGATCAACGTGAGGGAGGGGGGTAGAGAAAGAAGGGACTTACCAGGTGAGTGCCCCAGGGTAGCAAACGCGGTAGGGTAGCTGGGTTGGGTGGCTGGTATCTGTTGGTGGGTAGCAGAGATCAGGTTAGCAGGCAGGGTAGCAGGGTAGGGGGGACTTACAAGGCAGGTGGCCCCAGGGTAGCAATGGTAGTGGGTAGCTGGGCTGGCAGTGGCAGGGTAGGGTAGCAAGGTGGTAAGTAATGGTGGGTGGAGGAGAAGGGGAGGGGACTTACCAAGAGGGAAGGGGGTGATCCTGAGAGCTGGTGGGAGGGATTTGGGATGTTGAACTTGAAGCAATTGGAGGAGCTGAGTGAGAGTGCCGGTTGAGAATCAAGAACTTATCTCGAAAAAAAAATCTCGAAATAATCTCAAAAAATAAATAAATATTGAGGATTGAGGAAGTTATCACGGAAGAAAAAAAAATTGAAAAAAAAAATTCAGGTGACAAATTTTCGAAGGAGACTGGAATTGATAATAAAATAAGAAATCATCCAGGATTTGAAAAAAAAAAAAAAAAATGGAACCTGAGCTGCATGGATGGGATGTACTCCCACCAATCCCTCCAACTCTCAGGGTAGCCGTGGTGTAGTGGTCAAGATTGACCACTACGCCATGGCTAACCTCCCTCTTCCTTTTGAGCACGGGATCAATTCTCACAAGAGATATAATTTGAATTACACAGCTAACAGTTGTCTTGTTAGCTGTCAAAAATCAGTGTTAGCGTGTAATCCAAAAAGCTATGTAGCGGAAAAAATATCAGCTAACAGCTAACATTTGGCGTAGCATAGCGATGATGCCGCTACGTTACTGAGAACTTCAAAATCTGTTAGCGCCAGAAAAGTTACGCTACTTGTTAGCTTAGCGGTGAATTTTCCCCGCTAACGCTACAAAAAAATGGACGGAAAAATTTGTCGCTACGCTAACTGTTAGTGTAGCGGAGTGAAATTTCAGCTAACGCTGCAAATTTTCTGGGGAGAAAAAAAACCGCTACGCTAACACGTAGCGGTCAAATAGCGTAGCGTAGCATAGCGGCCCACCGTTGAAAGAAGCTTGTGAAATAATATTTATTTTATTATTTAAGAAGGAGTTTTCTTCACTAAAATGAAGATTACTCCCCATCAATTTTAACCTACATAGATAACTTATTATAAGCTACAAAGGCGCTCACCTTCTCCTGTAAGTAAGGAGGACTGGCCTTTATTTATATACTATCTGCTTTAGTTAAAATTCCTCAAACAAAACCCCCCCCAATCAATTAAAAACTTTTAATTGGATTGGAAGAACCGTGTATAAAATCTGGTTAGCCCTTCTAGGATTTAAATCCCTTATTAGAAGTTTTTGCAGCAGGGTTATAACCTGTTTTGTGATACTTAGTGTTTTATAACACTTAAGTAATTGTTCTTATTGGAAATTGCTTTATTACACTTTTTAAAGTGTAAGTTATTTTTTTTAGTCCTCACTGTACACGCCACAATAAGTGGATTAGAGTACAGAAAGCTGACAATTATGGAAATTAGTGGGAAAACATCCCATACACCCTGCTCAGCAGGGGTTGAACAATGCAGGCCCCTGGCTGAACTCCCTGTGAAAAAAGTGCGTGCAGCCCACACACCGTTTTTGAAAAGGGCTTGCAGCCTTCACACCCTGTTTATGTGTATAGGCATGATTATACCCCATACCTATACTTTTTTTTCCAAAGTGCTTTATGTAAGGAAATAAAGCTATGTGTTTATTACATAATCCTACTCTCCCTTCAACTGGAGGAATGCCCTCCAGTTGAGACACACACATGTCCCTTTGAAAGGTGGGGTTTCCTCCATTAAAGAGACATGGGTGTCTCTTGACTGGGGGGGGGTCTACCAACAGTGGGCTGCTATGCTACGATATTTGACTGCTAACTGTTAGCGTAGTGGTTTGTTTTTTCCCCAGAGAATTTGTAGCATTGGCTGAAATTAAACTCCGCTAAACTCACAGTTAGCATAGAGAAAAATTCTTCAAGCCATTTGTGTGTAGTGTTAGCTGGGACAATGGGCGTTGATAAACGCACGCCAATGCCAACCCGCACGCCAATTTTTTTTGGCGTGCGGGGCCTACACGCCAAAAAAAAGGGCATGTGAGACCCACACGCCATAAATGGCGTGCGTGTCTCACACGCCCTTTTTTTTGGCGTGTAGGCCCCGCACGCCAATTGGTTTTGGCGTGCGGGTCCCACACGCCAATTGTTTGGCGTGCGGGTCCCACACACCAATTGTTTGGCGTGCCCGTCCCCCCTTGCTCACATAATCAAATGGGAGGGCCCATTTGATTACGTGAGCAAGCCCCCTCCCGGCTGACAAGGTTATACAACCTCGTCAGCCGGGAGAACTTCCTCCTGGCACGAGGCTGTATAACCTCGTCAGCCGGGAGGACTGCCTCCCGGCTGACAAGGTTGAATAACCTCGTCAGCCGGGAGGACTTCCTCCTGGCTGACGAGGTTATACAACCTTGTCAGCCCGGAGGAAGTCCTCCTGGCCGACAAGGTTGTATAGCCTCGTCGGCCGGGAGGACTGCCTCCCAGCTGACGAGGTTATACAACCTCGTCAGCCAGGAGGAAGTCCTCCTGGCCGACGAGGTTATACAACCTTTGTCGGCCAGGAGGAAGTCCTCCCGGCCGGCGAGGCTATACAACCTTGTCGGCCAGGAGGATTTCCTCCTGGCTGACGAGGTTGTATAAACTCGTCAGCCGGGAGGAACTCCTCCCGGCCGACAAGGCTATACAACCTTGTCGGCCAGGAGGACTTCCTCCTGGCTGACAAGGTTGTATAACCTCGTCAGCCAGGAGGAAGTCCTCCCGGCTGACGAGGTTATACAACCTTGTCAGCCAGGAGGAAGTCCTCCTGGCCAACGAGGTTATACAACCTTGTCAGCCAGGAGGAAGTCCTCCCGGCCAACGAGGTTATACAACCTTGTCGGCCAGGAGGACTTCCTCCTGGCTGACGAGGTTGTATAACCTTGTCAGCCGGGAGGGGGCTTGCTCACGTAAATGAATGGGCCCTCCCATTCAATTATGTGAGCGAGGACCCGCACACCAGACAATTGGCGTGTGGGACCCGCACGCCAATTGTTTGGCGTGCGGGCCCTACACACCAATTTTATTGGGCGTGCGGTGCCCACACGCCAAAAAAACTTGTCAGCCGGGAGGAAGTCCTCCCGGCCGACGAGGCTATACAACCTCGTCAGCCCGGAGGAAGTCCTCCTGGCCGACAAGGTTGTATAGCCTCGTCAGCCAGGAGGAAGTCCTCCCGGCTGACGAGGTTATCCACCTTGTCAGCCAGGAGGAAGTCCTCCTGGCCGACGAGGTTATACAACCTTGTCGGCCAGGAGGAAGTCCTCCCAGCCGATGAGGTTACAATTGGCATGCGGGCCCTACACACCAATTTTATTGGGCGTGCGGTGCCCACACGCCAAAAAAACTTGTCAGCCAGGAGGAAGTCCTCCCGGCTGACGAGGTTATACAACCTTGTCAGCCAGGAGGAAGTCCTCCTGGCTGACGAGGTTATACAACCTTGTCAGCCAGGAGGAAGTCCTCCTGGCCGACAAGGTTACCCCACATTCCACATAACCTCTTTGGAATGGGAATTGATATTTGCACGCCCATTGGCGCACGCCCACGCCAAACGCACACGAATAAAAAACAAGGTGTGTTCCCCGCACACCTTTTTTTTAATCGGCGTGCGGGCTGCACGCCCATCCTTGGGCGTGGGCACGCCTGTAGATGGGCGTGCGTGCTGCACGCCCATCTACAGGCGTGCGACATGCGTGCTGCACGCCCATCTACAGGCGTGCAACACTGCAGGCGTGCAGTCGCACACCCTCTTCAGAAAAAGGCGTGCGGCTCGCCCGCCCCTTCAGAAAAGGGCGTGTGGGTCGCACGCCCTTTTTATGTGTATAAGCAGGGGCGTGCCCCCTGCCTATACACATAAAAAGGGTGTGCGACCCACACGCCCTTTTTATGTGTATAGGCAGGGGGCAAGCCCCTGCCTATACACATAGATCGGCGGACCGCCGACCTATGTATATAGGACGGGCGTGCCCCTTCCTATATACATGCTGATGTCATGCGTACACCAGAATGTACGCATGACATCAGCATGCCCGCCCCGCCCCGCCCCCCCCTCCCCCCCCGCGGATTTCAACCGCAACCACCACCTCACTCGATCACTTCCCCCCCACCTCACAGGACCTCCTCCACATTAACCCAGCCGACCCAAGCCGACCCACCAAACCCAAGCCGACCCACCCGACCCGATCCGAGCAAGCCAAGCCACCCGACCCACCCAAATGTGGGTTTTTTTTATTATCCTGCCTGAGCCCCCCTGAGCCCCCCGTGCCCCCTGAGCCCCCCGTGCGCACCGTGCGCACCGTGCCTCTGTAAGATAAAAAAAAATAAAAAAATAAAAAAATAAAAATAAAAATAAATTAAATTGAATAAAAATAAAAATAAAAATAAATTAAATTGAATAAAAATAAAATAAAATAAAATCAAAATAAAAATAAAAATAAAATAAAAATAAAATAAAAATAAAATAAAAATAAAATAAAAATAAAATAAAATAAAATAAAAATAAAATAAAAATAAAATAAAAATAAAATAAAAATAAAATAAAAATAAAATAAAAATAACATAAAAATAAAATAAAAATAAAATAAAAATAAAATAAAAATAAAATAAAATAAATAAAAATAAAAATAAAATAAATAAATCAAGAAAAAAAAGATTATGATAAAAAAAACCAAAAATTTACTCAGGGCCCATTAGGCCCTGTATTGAAAGTGGGACAAGCCCCAAAGGGCCTAGTAAAGGGGCCAACAGGGCCCACTATGACTGGCCAAAAGGAGCCAACTGTGCTCCCAGCCACCCAAGTTTGACATGTTAGGCCAGGGCCCCTTTATATCTCCGCATAGGTATCCAAGGGCCCCATTCCCCTTGTCCAAGCCCCGGAAGGGCACACCAGCACTTGATGTTCTTCCACTCAGATCCAATTAATCTATCCACATCTTCATTATTATTATTTTCATGCCAGCTGATTATTTCTTCTTGTTCCTCTGAACGCACAGATATCAGCAATTTTTCTTTGCATCAACTTTTATTACCCTCCAGCAGTGTAAGTGCATGTCTATCAAAGTAAATATCATCCAAAATTACTCACTCTGGCCGTTATTTACAGCAGAAAATGTCTCAGCCAGGCCAAAACTCCTCCTACTACCACGTATCTCCCAACCCATATGGCGTCCACAATCAGCCGCACCCCCAATACCCTAATGCAATAATGCATGCCAGTGGTCAGCCTAATGTCACCCAGTCTCACTTGGCACAGCATGTAAGCACACACAGCCCAATTCTTCTACTTAAATAACTTTCTCACACAGTCCTTCCTCCTGCCTCCATCAGCCGCAACCACCAGTTCCATTTGGGCAACCCCCTTGGGTCCAGGTCCCATCCAGCCCCTCTATCCCCCCTCAAACGTCTGATCAATTCCCTGGCTTCCCCAATTACCTACACAATGCTGCCGCATCCTCAATACCACCAATCACACATAATCCCACAAACCAACACCCCAGCTTCACCAACCATGGCCACCCCGCATACCCGTCAAACTCAATGGCCTTTCCAATTCCAAATCACGGGCAACCTGCACCCCATATGGGCCACCAAATACCATCTTTCAACCCATACAACAACCTTCCCCCCCACCAATCATCCCAAACGGCCTCCTATAACAATAGTACAGCCTTTCCTCACATTCCAGTCACCAGCCAACTCAATCCAAACTTTCCAAACTACACCAATCCAGCAATCCCCCTGCAACAGACGTCCAACATTCCTCCCACCCACCAACCCAATCAACCAACCTCCTATACATTACAGCAGGAAATGTACTCCAACAACTGGAATGCCCCCCAACCAATCCAACAACCACCATCAATACCCAGCAGCCTGTCTGCATCAATACCCAGCAACCCGTCCATCAACCAGCCCACATACTACTGGGACAACAACACCAACCAATCCGCTGTCGAAATCAATTCTCTGCTTGACTCTTTAAGTCCGCCTGCCCCATCCGCGCAGCTACCTACAGCAATTGATCCACTGTCTTCCTTGGTTGTCCCTCAAATGCCTGACAATACAGCTCAAGGTAGGTCTAACTTTCTCTTGTAATGTATATTTATTGAGAGCTGACAAACTGTAAATTATTAGCTTTTCCCCACAATTTCCTGCCTTCTGAAAATGACCTGCCTTCTCCCTCTTTTCCCACCCAAACCAATGAGGATCAAGCTCAAGGTGGGGCTTAGTATCTCTGGTAAAGTTGCTTTATTGGGAGCTGACTATTTATTGATGAATCAGGTGGTTCCAACTCTACAACATCTGTGGTACCGTCTGCAGTCCTGGCTCCTGCAAGAACCGCCCAGGAAATGTCTGTTCCCTCCCCAATCCCCCTGGAAATGTCTGTTCCCTCTCCAATGACTGAGGAAAATCCCCAAGGTGATTGTAGCTTTCACTCAGAAAAGTCCTTTGCGGTGTTCTTACCAATGTTTTACTGTACAGATCCCAGTGCATCTGCGCACCACACCAATGACTTGTTGATGGCCCCAAATCTCCCGGATGGAAATTCTTTGCCCAAAGCCCGACTGACCAGTGAGGATGTCAGATTGTTTGACTACTCTGTGGGAAGTCAGTGCCTCATTGATTTATCATACTGTTTCCAATGGATGCTCATGGGAATTAATTTTGTAGAGCCGATGGACCCTCCACCTGAATACCTGTTCACCTGTGTTGACGATCTGAAGAAATTTGTGTCCACATGGGCCACCGAGCATGGTTATCGGCTGGCGGTCTCAAAATCCAAGGTGGGGAAGAACATTTACCTTGCCTGCTCACTGGCTGGAGAAGACACTACCACTGTGGACTCGTGTCGGGCTCGTGAATCACGTAATGAGCGAGTTGGATGCGCCTTCAAGATTTCGGGCCACTGTTCATGTGCCAAGAACCGTGAAAACGACTATTGGGATCTCCGCAGCAAGACTTTCCCTCACAACCACAATGTCATCCAGCACAACTACGAGGCCATCCACAAGACACTTGGGGCAGAGGGCCAAGCAGAGGTGGCTCGACTGGCCTCTCTTGGTTTGCAACCACAGGCAATTGCCCGGCCGCTGAGTACGACTGAGGGACGCTTTGTCACAAACAGGACAATTTACAACACAAAAGCAGCGCAGAAGATACAGCGGAGGGCCGGCGACACCCCCATCAACCATCTTCTACGATGCCCCAAAGGCTCCAACTGGGTTCACGATGAAGTTTACGATGATGACGGAAAGCTCCTCTACCTATGGTTTGCGCACCCTGGATCAATGTTACTTGCTTGCAAGTTCCATCATGTGGTTAATATTGACTGCACCTAAAAGACCAACCTCTGCAAGTACCCCTTACTGCATGTTGTTGGCCAGACCTGCACGAACAACTCGTTCTCAATTGGATTTTGTCTCATGAGGAATGAGAAAAATGCGGCATACTCTTGGGCTCTGAATAAGTTGAAGTGAGTGTGGTGATTGTCTTTTTTAGTATGAGATTGATAATCTGATGGTAATTTTACATACACCTATCAATTCTTGCAGGTCGGTATGGGAACCAGAGAGCTCTCCAAAGGTCTTTGTGACGGACAAAGAGGTGGCTCTCCGAAATGCAATTGCGGAGCACTTCCCAAATGCAACCTCCAACCTATGCGCCTGGCACATTGATCGGAACATTGTCACCAACTGCAAACAGGCTTTTGCATCCGAGTCAGACAAATGGACGAATTTCATGAAGCTATGGCACGAGGTTGCATACGCACCGGACGAACCCTCATTTGACGCAGCTTGGGGAAAGCTTCAGGTGGACCTCAGGGAACGAGCAAATGTTCTGGAATACCTTCAGAACCATGTTCTGCCCTGTCGCAAACAATTCATGGCTGCATGGGCTGGGAAAACCCCGCACTTGGGGAATCTGACGTCATCTAGAGGTGAATCAGCTCATAGCTGGCTCAAAACATACGTGACATCTGGCAAGATTGACTTTGCTACACTCTTCCTGACCATTTCATCAGCTGTGGACCGGCAACTGGACGAAGCACAGGTCACCATTGGCCATGAAAGGATCAAAGGGCTATCCGGACTCCCAAATGTTTTCAAGCCCCTTCACACCAAGATCTCAACCCATGCCCTCAAATTGGCAATTGGAGAGTACAATAAGTACTTGAAAATGAAGAAGGCCAAACGTGATGATCCGGTCAGGCAGTGTACGGGGAACTTCAATGCGGGAATGGGGGTCCCATGTGCACACTTGATTGAAAAGTTGCTTGAAGAGAAGGGTGATGTGGAACCAGCGGACTTTCATCCCCAGTGGCAATTGTGTTACAACCCTGATGGACCAGTCAGTGTATAAATCTGCCCCCTCCTCCATAACCCATTGGCTAATCCTGTTTGACCTTGCTTAAATTACAGAACCTTGATGAGGAGCCGTATAACTTTGACGATTATTTTGAGGCGCTAAAGCAGGAGATCTTGGAATCTCACCCCTCCACAGCTTTGCCGGCACTGATGAAGAATTTCTGTCGAGTTGTTGCAAACACACATGTGGTCCCACTGATTGAGCCAGACCCCATCAGACAAAAATCCAAACCAAATCAACCTTGGAAGAAGAAGAATGGAAGCCGCCGTGTGCAAACCCAAGATCCTACTCAGGCAGAAATCGTGGAGTCTCAGATTGAAAAGGCACAGACAGCCAAAGGGAAACAGCGCGCAAGTACCAGTCAGAATCAAGCGGGCCGGAGGAGGACAGATGAGTTGCAACAAGATAGCAGCTCATCAATGGAAGACCCTGATGAGCTGCACACCTTGGCCAGACTGACCGCCCCAAAACCCCGAGGCCGACCAAGAAAGGCTCCTGATCCCGCAACATCTTCTGAAGAAGACAATGAGAGCCCACCGTGTGTGGCCAAGCAACGAGGCCGACCTCCAAAGTCGCAGCTACCATCTACGTATGCAGCCAACAAAGACTACCAACCAGGCCGCACGTCACATAAGCGGAAAGCAAGTCCCCCCACTTCCGACCGGCCCAAGTCCCAACGGCGTATGGAAGAAAAGCCCTCAGTATCATCTGCAATGAGTCAGATGTCTTTGGCAAAAGGGAGCTCCGCAGAAGGCAGTCATTCTGGGTCATCTAGTGGAGTACCAGACTCATCCATTGATCAATCTGATGGCAGTGATGGAGATCCCTTTGGGTCTGAAGGAGATGCATGTGAATTTGCAGAGGACAATCCGATTGATATTCCTCTTGCCGGGACTTCAATGTCAACTTCCCTGGTAAGCCCCTTTAATCAAACCAACAAGATTCTCCTAATAGTGATTGGCCTAATTGTTCTGTTGTATTTTTGCAAATCAGGATGCTATTCCTATGTCCCATACGGAAGGTGATTATCAGGCCAATGACCCCCCCAGGCCACCGACTTTGGAGGTAAATTCAAGGGTTAGGATGAGCCCATTCAATGAGTCAACATTATAACTGATTGGCTTTTCTGGTTGAATTCAGGATGAAAGTATGGTTGTAAAAAGTGGTCCCACCTTAGGGACACTGGCTCAAGCCTCTAAAGAGGTTATGTCTGATAAATCAGTAAGTGAACATAGTGTGAATTCATGATGATTACTCATGAGAGCAAAGCAATTTACTCACACTCTTGTGCTTATGCTGAATTTGCCCTCATCTCCCCCAGGTTGAGGAGTTACCTCCTTGGGTCATTAAGTATGTCCAATCAAGTTATAACCCCAAAGGCAATGGCAACTGTGGGTATTCTTGTGTGGCACATGCATTGGCTGCTGAAAAACCCGAGGGCCCGTATGCTAGAGACAATGGGTGGTATCAAGTGCGATTGGACATGTTACACGAGCTGGAGATCAACAGGGCACTTTGGAAGAGGAAGCTAGGTGGACCAGAAATGTTCGAGAAGACCTACGACAGCATTTGTGTGGAGAATCCCAAGGGACCAGTGCCCACTTCCAAGTGGATGGGCAGGCTTGATGGTGGTCCTATTCTGGCTAATGCATACAATAGGCCAGTGGTGTTCCTCACAAACGACCAAGCAGCTGGCTGCATGACGTTTCTCCCTTCAACTGTTGCACCCGACCCCAAACCAGCAAGCCCAATCTACCTTGCACTAATTAACGGGAATCACTGGATACATGTTATAGTCAAGCGTGGCCTAGTACCTTTCCCTCCACCGTCCATACCTAGATCATTTCCAAAGAGCCAAGCTGCTGGTTGGTTGAGCATCATTGAACCAGCCACACTTCTTTACTCCAAAACTTGCAAGCCAATGTAACACCCCTCCTCTGATTTGTAATTACTATATTAAATTTGTTTCCATAAATCAAAGTAGAGTAATGGCTGTCAACATTACTCCTGAATATTGTCAGCCTCCTTGATGCCAACAACAAGTCTTTCTAGCTACAAGTGGTGCAAGGATAAAATGAAAGAGTGATATTACTCTGGGTAAGGTTTTAAGGTTATAATTCCCAAATAAAACGGGGGAATTGTGACGTAAACTTTAGAGGAAAAATAGGAAAAATAAGGTAATAATTATATTAAATAAATTTAATATAATAGGGGCCTGATAAATCAGGGGTGGTTTAAATCTCTCTCAGGTGCTTGCAAATACATTGCAGAGGATTTAAGTACCTGGAACACTGGGGCCTGTTGACACAGGGGTGGCTTAATACCAGGAAAGGTAAGTGGGGAATATCTCCAAGAAAAGGGTTATTACTTACTAGTAATAAACCTTGAGGGATCTTGGGGATATTCAGGGTGAAACTGGACAGTTTTGGGCGCTTTGATGGGTGGATGGTGGAGCTGGATGGTCACTGTAGAGTTGTTGGGGAAGACAGGGCTAATAACTACTAATACGCTTACCATACTGTTTTAAAAAGTTGTATATCTAATAATACATGGGTAAGGTTGTTGGTGTCAGCCACTGAGTACATATCACAGTACCTGACATGTACCACGTAACTGCAAAGATTATTAATTATTATTATCTCCAATAATAATTACTATTCTTATTAATTATTATTATCATTTATTATCATTATTTATTCTAAATAACTCCACGTAATATTAATTATTATTATCCTTAATAATAATTACTATTCTGTAGTTATTATTATTATTATTATACCTTCATTATTATTACTTTAATATTAATATTATTAAAGTACATTAATTACATTAATTAATATAAATACTTTAATAATATATTCATTAATAAACTCATGAATAATTCTGGTTAAGATATGTACTCCTGTTATACAAGATACATAACTTGTAGGCCTTTGCCCCCCTGTCACGTGAAATATCCAGAGTAACAGATATCACTCTTTCCCCTCTGATTACGCCCACATTCCTTAACATTGGAATATTTCACGCATAAGATATGTAATTTAATATCTTATTAATAAAAGAACTTATTAATATTATAATAATTAATACTTATAAGATGTACCAATAATAAATGACATCATTATAAGTTAATAACTTTATTAATATTAATAACAGATCAATTAATACAAATGTCATGATGTGATCCAATCCCACTAAGGACTACTGATCAAAGATGTGTCCCATAACACAGGCTTAGTAGAAATCACATCATAAACATTAACAGATCCTCCCAAAAGGATCTGTCTTGCCCCTGAAGTTCCACAGTACCTCCCAGGTCATGGAAGCGCTCACAGTTCCCCCTTGAGGAGCTCTTACAATATATAAACAGACTGTAAACAGTTGTTTATCCCCCAGAGAATATTTAGAACACACCAGCACAGTACATACCTTAGAGTTATTTACCTTGCTTAGTTCTCCATTCTCCAACAATCCCCCAATTCTGGATAATCTATAGTTTAATACTGTTATTACCTCAAGAATTGGCCACAACCTACCTTCAATAAGGTAGAAACCACGAACCCAAGTGAGTACCTCCTTGGATGCCTATTAATACTTTGTATTGATTTGGATGCGCCTAATTAGAGAAATTAGAGCAAGCCTCTCAGACAAGACTTACTGATTGAGGAAGTACCTTTTTACAGGACTTAAACCATTACCCAAACCACTTTAAATCATCAACCTACCTTAGTTACAACCCATAACCACGGTTAGTTCCACACCCAGGCTGACAGTTGGTGGGTAGAAAAAAGCATGAGGAGCTTTATTTGGGCGGTTGAAGACCTCCTTAAATAGTCTTGAGTTCCCTCTGGGGACCCTGTAGGTATTATTGGCCAACTTGTGGGATATTTGGACCACATTTTGGCCATTTTTGCTTTCTTGGTGACGCGTCAGCAGCCCCTGATTTGAATCCACGTCACCAATTGATATTATTAGTTTATTTATTGATTTATGTTGACTTACAGTCTGTAGTACATTAGTACTGGTTGTTATAGATTAATACTAGTGGCTTATTTGTATTTTACAATAAGCCACAGTATTATTTGTACTGTTTGTTCAGTCAATATAATTTTATTTATATGTCTAAATAATAATACAATATGGTATAATCATTTATTTAGTCCCCATTAATCTTCATTACATGTGCAACTTATGTAATGAAGTTAATTGGGCGTGTTTTTGTTACTTTGGGTGTACCTTGGATGACTTTGCAGTCCACGTGCCAAGCTGAGAGCCTGTAAGGGGCCTGATGCTTGCGCGGGGGCTTATATTCCAACTTTGGCGCGGGCGTTCAGTCACGCGGGTTGAACTTCAAGGTATGCGGACTGCGGTGCACGCGGTTTGAGTAAAACACATTGTATTTATACTATCTCCCCTAATTTACACAACACCTCATTTCCGTGACTGGAAATTGGGGTTAAGCATATGTATATGAGTATATAAGCATAAAGTTAGGTAATCATACTTTTAACTGATCATTAATACAATTTTCAGTTATTAGTATCATATCATATGTATAATAATAAGTTTTAGTTGCACACCAAGACTGACACCTATAATGTAGGAAATAGATAAACCAAAAGGCAATATATACGAAGATTGTCTAAAGTTTGGTGGGGCATTGGGAGAGTAATACCACCATCCACCTTTTGTTTAAGGACTTTGGCCCCAAATTCTAGCAAGGCTGAAGCGTTGGCATTGCTGGCAGTCTGTCTGTTGAATGTGAAGACTGATGTTGGACCAAAAACGAGCAGACCAGCTAGCATCTGGATCTGAGAGGGTGTATTCCTTGTGGAGCACTCATCCGTCCTTGTATGCTTTGGACGTGGCCGGGTAAAGTCGGATAAGCTGCAGATATACGCCAGAGCTGACATTGCCCCCACCAGGTGCTGTGACACAAGCATGAGGCCGCCAAGGTTTGGTGAATTGGCATTGAATGTCCCCAGGTTCTCGTAGGTTCGTTGGAAGCCCCAGTGAGCAGAGTGGACCTTTGTTGTATCTAGTGGAAGGGGTTCCCATTGGGCGCCCTGCTGTTCGAGATGACGAAAAGCCCAGCATTGATGTAAAGCAGATTTGAGTCGGAGGTATGCCGTGTCAGGAGGAGAGATGAATGATGCCATGTTTGAGGCCAGTGTGTGTACCTCAGTTTGGTTGGTTATCGTCTTGCTTTTGTTGGCCCGGACAACTTCAATCTGATCCATGTTGATCATGTCATGAGTGATCAGAGACATTGAAGTAGCACGGTGGAGGATTTTTTCTTAACCGCACCACAAAAATTGGTCAGTGTCATTTTTAAATAAATAGATAGTAACTAGGAGAATTACCTGATTTGCAAGCAGCCAGAGTTATTGTAACCTCCCGCCACACTCTTTCCTTGAAATTGTGGTCCATTGGGCCATGACAAGAGAGCATATGGGGGAGGTGATTGAGGACATAGGCGATGTTCTTTATCATCTTCTCAGCTGATGTGATGGACCATGAAATGCCACGCGCCAAATCGTTGTTCAAGTTTTCTACCACTGATCTTGGAAGCAGTGGGCCTGGTAAAAATAGTTCCACAGCTGCAACAGACAGACAGACATGAGTTTGAGAAGTGTTTAATGTTTAGAGGAGAGGGGGATGACTCACATGCATCCCGTGTGGACCTTGCAGGGCGAGGAGGGCCTGTTGACCTCTTGCTGGGGTTTGAACTGGAGCTGGGCAATGAACTGGAACTGTCCACTGCACTAGTGGTTGCAGTGCAGGAGAACTTCATGCCTTTCAAGTGTTTGGCCGGTAGGACAGTTGGGTGAGGAGTGAATAGGTGGCTTGGGAAGTTTGGGCCGGTTCCCCTTGGGTCGATACGCACAATCTGTTGATGAGAGGTAGGGGACTGTTGAGGGACTGGGCTTCCACCACATGAGGGAGGATTGTCTGGACTTGGGGTGTGATGCCGGAATTTTTTGGATGTAGGATCATTGGATGTAGGATCAACAAATATTGCAGTTGGATAGCGGTAGCAAGCCCGGAGTGGGTGACTTTCAACAATAGTGGAATGTGGGTGTGGGGCTGCACGATGGTTGTACGGCAAAGAGACTTGTGAGGCTGGAGGGTTGATTCCCAATTCTTCAGGGTCGGTTTCCCCCTCGGCATCCGGGTCGTTTATATTGTCATCACGGTTTTGTGATAAGTTATGCAAGGCTCGTTTGGCATTTTCGGATTCCATGGCGGTAGTTATACCATCAAGGTAAGCCTCATTAGAGGTGGTGAGAAAGGTGCTTTCGCCTTTGCTGTTGCGCCTGGGTGATCTTATTGGGTGGATGGGGCCATATGCCGGGTTCATAACGTTGGGCAAGCCGTTGTCAAATGGAGCGGGTTCGTTGTCCCATTGAGCTGGTATGTTGTTAATTTGAGTGGGTTCTGGTGTGCAATGAAGTGTTGGTGCCGCATTGTTTGCTGAGAGAAAATCTGACAGTTGTGGAGCGGTTGTTTGAGGTGGTGGGAGGTCTTTGGGAAGATCAGGAAGCCAAGGAATGAATCGGTTGAGGTTAGGAGGTGGTTGGTTGACGTTAGGAGTGGAATGTAGGATGGTTTGGCTAGCTGGGGGGTCAAACGTGTTTGTTGGAGCTGGGCGAGTTGAGGACTCATGACCCTCATCGTCTGACTGCTCGTATTTGGCTTTTATTTTGTTGGCGAGAACTTCCAGATACTTGTATTCCTCGGGACTGCATGCGGGATGCTGAGAAAGCTCAGTGCATTTTTGCCAGAAGTCCAAACCTGATTTGCAGTGTTTTGGGGTGGAAAGTGGTAAGCAGGAGGTTTATTGTCATACATCTTATGAGGAAACAGAACTTACGTGATTGTTCATGACTACCAGACATTGTTGTTGCGTGGAAATACGTCTAAAGTTTGATGGAGGAGGAGAAAACGGTGTTGCTGTTGGTTGGATTGCAAAGTAAAACAGATGTCAGCTGCTGCTCCTGGAATTAAGTACCTTTTGCAGTGAGAATATGAGAAAGGGGAATATCAGCCCTTGCGGGGGGTTTGGGGGGGCACTTTGGGTGTGTAGGGGGCTTAGACGGGGACTTGGGGCCTGATATGCATCTGTGGGCATTTCCCGGGGCCCTTTAGGCCAAGATGTGTCCCTTGCACATTTTTCCTGGGCCTTGGGTGCAATGGGGGGCTTGCAAGGGGGCCTAGTGGCACATTCACACCTTGAATGTGTCCATAGGGGCCACTGGTTCTAGTTGGCCCCTTTTGGCCAGGCCCAGGTGGCCCATCTGGCCCCTTTTGGCTGGCCCATCTGGCCCCTTTTGGCCAGGCCCAGGTGGCCCATCTGGCTCCTTTGGGCCAGGCCCAGGTGGCCCATCTGGCCCCTTGGGGCCAGGCCCAGCTGGCCCATCTGGCCCCTTCGGGCCAGGCCCAGCTGGCCCATCTGGCCCCTCTGGGCCAGGCCCAGCTGGCCCAGGAGCGGGCGGGGTTTTGGGTGAGGGGCAGGGGGGACGGGGGGGGCGCGGAGGATTGGGGGGAACGGGGGAAACGGGGGAGACGGGGGGACATCGACTTACTTGTCGATGTCCTGGCGGCTGGCTTGAGGTGGTCGGGCGGCTGGCTTGAGGTTGTCGGGCGGCTGGGTCGTTCCGGCGGCTTGAGTCGGTGGTCGGCAAGGCTGGGTTGGGTGGGTGGGTCGGAACGGGTGGGTGGTCTGAAAGGTGGGTGGTGGGGTCGGTGAGGTGGTTGGGGAGGGATTTCAGGAGGGGGGGGGAGGGCCAATCGGCAACGGATGGGGGGAGGGGGCGGGTGGGGGCATGCTGATGTCATGCGTACATTCTGGTGTACGCATGACATCAGCATGTATATAGGAAGGGCGTGCCTCTTCCTATATACATAGAATCGGCGTGCCAACTGCACGCCGATTCTATGTATATAGGAAGGGGCACGCCCTTCCTATACACATAGGTCGGCGGTCCGCCGATCTATGTGTATAGGCAGGGGCTTGCCCCCTGCCTATACACATAAAAAGGGTGTGTGGGTCGCACACCCTTTTTATGTGTATAGGCAGGGGGCACGCCCCTGCCTATACACATAAAAAGGGTGTGCAACCCACACGCCCTTTTCTGAAGGGGCGGGCGAGCCGCACGCCTGTTTCTGAAGAGGGCGTGCGACTGCACGCCTGCAGTGTTGCACGCCTGTAGATGGGCGTGCAGCACACACGCCCATCTACAGGCGTGCCCACGCCCAAGGATGGGCGTGCAGCCCGCACGCCAATTAAAAAAAAGGCGTGCGGGGAACACGCCTTGTTCTTTATTGGCGTGCGATGGGCGTGGGGGTGCGCCCATTGGCGTGCATTTATCAATGCCCAAGCAACAGTCTTCTAAACTAACAGTTAGAACTACAAGAGAACTCTAGAAACTGTCAGCAGTTGACATAAAACATACTCTAGTGTAACTGAAATTGTAAATCCATGTGATTAGATTTTATCCTTTCATGCTCAGTCACTGTGCAATGTGCCAAGTGACTCTTCATTGAAGCTTGGTTGAAGAGACCTTGGAGAAAGGCTTGAGAATCACTACAAGCTTGCTTTGAGCTTCTGAATTTCAACTGCCGGATGTTTCTAGAGTTTTTGTTGTAGTGTAGTGCACCAAGGACTTCCTCAACCAATTTATTTGTAGTTTTGGCTCTGGAAAATAACTGCTATACTAACAAGTAGTGTAATCTTTTTGCCACTAAACGATTTTGATGTTCCCATTAGCATAGCGCAATAAGATCCATGCTATGCTACACTAAATTTTAGCTGTTATCAAATTCTATGCTATGCTAAATTTTAGCTATCAAATGATTTTTTTTTCCTATTTAGCTTTGAGGATTACAAGCTAACATTGATTTTTTCACTTAAAATTAACACTGTTAGTTGTGCACTTCAGATTATGTCACCCACAGGAATGGATACCAGGGTGAAAAGGTGAGCCACAGCTTTATGTTCATCCTTGGCCGTCCAACCACATATCCCTGAGCATTATGGAAATTAGTGGGAATACATCCCATACACCCTGCTCAGCAGGGGTTGAACAATGCAGGCCCCTGGCTGAAATCCCTGTGAAAAAAGAGCGTGCAGCCCACACACCGTTTTTGAAAAGGGCTTGCGGGCTTCACACCCTTCTTATGTGTATAGGTATGATGATACCCCATACCTATACTTTTTTTTTCCAAAGTGCTTTATGTAAGGACATCAAGCTATGTGTTTATTACATAATCCTACTCTCCCTTCAACTGGAGGAATGCCCTCCAGTTGAGACACACACATGTCCCTTTGAAAGGTGGGGTTTCCTCCATTAAAGCAACATGGGTGTCTCTTGACTGGGGGCGGGGGGGGGGGGGGTCTCCCAACAGTGGGCTGCTATGCTACAATACTTGACTGCTAACTGTTAGCGTAGTGGTTTTTTTTTCCCCAGAGAATTTGTAGCATTAGCTGAAATTCAACTCTGCTAAACTCACAGTTAGCATAAAAAAAATTCTTCAAGCCATTTTTTTGTAGTGTTAGCTGGGAAAATTCAACGCTATGCTAACAAGTAGCGTAATTTTTCTTGCACTAAAAGATTTTTAAGTTTCCAGTAACATAGCTGCATCAGATCATTGCTACACTACACTAGTTGTTAGCTGTTAGCTGATATTTTTACCTCTAAATTTTAGCTTTAAGCTGAAGTCTTTCCCATTACACTATGCTCAAATAGCAGATTTTCTTGGCCCTCTAACTGTTAGGTTCACCAGTTAACATGGCTGCTGAATAGCAGCTGTTGTTATGGCTTGAACAGGTAAAATCCTGCTGCATTAAAGCTCTTAGAAGAGAAATCCAACTTCTTTCTTGTGTTGCAATTGAGACCAGGACCAAAATTTTAGAATCAGCAAAGTGAAAAATCTGAAAAGAATTTTTTGGATGGATTACATATTGTTTTATTTACCATTAGTTTGTGTGAGGTGGTTGGGAAAAGAAAAGTATGTGGGAATGATGAAAGTTTTTCCCTTGCACAATTTGTCTTGTCTTGAGGCTTTGATGCTTTTGAATTAGTGTTTTTATCCCTCTGATAATTCAAATCAGGTCCCCAGAATAATGTCATCCTGAGATCTGTCATTCAACATCAAAGGCATTTGTATAAAAATACATCAGAAATAAATATAGGGAAATAGTCCTAAATTTTGAGGCCAAATGAAGCTCATTTTATAGTCAATAGGGGGGACTAGTTCAGAGACAACCTGACCAGAACAAAATAATAATAATTAAATAATTAATAAAAATACATATGAAAGGGACATTATTACACAAGTAATAATGTAGAATAAATTATAAATGAACTTAAGAAAAAGATAACATCTTAGATTACATACATTATTACACAGTAATCATGTAATAAACAAATATAGTAAATAAATTGATATTAAAATAATTCATAATTCCTTAACCTATGAGATAAGTGAGAATGGTATCATATAATCTGATAGAGCAAGTGAAATGAGCTAGGGTACCACAGCCAAATTATCCTAGAAAACTTTCTCCTTCTATTAATAAAATTAACTTAAAGAATACTCCTACTAAGTGCTAAAAATACTTACTAGGTACAAACATATGTAATGTAAGAGTATTCTAGTATTTAGAAGTCCATAAAATACAGGATAATCACTAAAATAAACTATGCAATTATCCTCTACACACATAAATAAAATATTAACCAACATTTGACATAAATATCACGCTGTTTAGAGTCTTTTGGATATTGTTAACTCATACAAATACATACTTTCTAAGTTCACCAGTATTATAATAAATGAAATACAAGAAAAAAGGGATGAAGAAAACATTAGATAACTTCAAATAAATCAAGAGAAACTTGTACAATTAAAATAAATGACAAGCTCTTTTAATCACGGGAAAACAATAAGTGCTGACACCTTTCCCAGGATAGATTCTTGTCAAATTATTAAATGGAGAGGTAGAAAAACTCACATCATGCAAGTATGATATTTATTCTCATGGTACAGAACCTTGTACATGAAATCACCAAATTAAACAGAAATAGACATTTGTACCGTAATTTGATTATTTCTTTTAAATATTTATTGATCACGTGATCAATACATGTTGTACATCAAACTACCAGCTCTTGAAGCGCCCTCAGATGATTTCTACAGATGATTGACAGGCTTTATTGATTATTTACAGCCTTTACATGTAATAGTTTGATGGATCACATCATTTATTTCTACTAAGGATAACTCCTTCCTTGTAGAGTTCCCATAGCCAAAATAACACTTGATGTTTTGCCATCAGGGCTCCATTAAGGAATTTAAGAGGCCCTTTCTCCCCCCTGTATTTTGATTCCCCAGCTTCATCATATTTACAACCAGCATTCCACCAGTCCAGCAAACTAGTGTCCTGCCCATTAAGTCAGTCCTCAAGACTCAAAGCCTCTTTTTATCAACCCCAAATCTGTCCAGCCTTCAAGCCAAATTTTCCAAACGTTTCCAGCTGCTCAGTTTCCCATAAGAAAGCTCCCCCACCTCCTTCCCTCAAAGCATACTACAGTAAGTCTTTTTCTATTAGGAGTTGTGGCCCTTTCTTAGCCACTATATCCACTGGGACTAAAAACCCCTTGTTCCCCCTGTATTTTGATTCCTTGTGCTTTACCACATATACTAACATACTTACTTACACATTACATTAGATTCACTCTTGTTATTTTGTCAGGTAAGGTCTTAGAATCTATTCTTTAGCCCCTCTTTACTCCCTTGAAATTGCCCAGTGTCCATCCAGCCATCCCAACTACCTATCCAAGCGCTTCCAACTGTCCAATTTTCCCCTTGAAGAACCTCAAGAATGTTAAGGTATTTTTACTAGTAAGTAGAAACCCCTACCTCTTGAGATTCTCCACTATCTTTATCCTGGGATATAAACCACCCCTGTTTTCAGGCCCCAGTGTTTCCAGGTACCTAAATCCTCTTCTTTGCAAGATAACTTTGAGGGATTAGACCACCCCTGATTTCTCAGGCCTCTCTGGTTTTAATTATATTAAATTTATTAAATTTATTTAATATAATTAATTATATCTTTCTTATTAAAATCCCCACATTCCACATAACCTCTTTGGAATTACCCCTCTTATAGTTCATCCCAGAGCTTTTTGCTCTGTATCTTTTATTTTTGCAGCCTGTGTAGCTAGAAGGATTACTCATTGGCATCACAGAGGCTGACATCTTCTACTAAGCCCTAGTTACCTGTATAACTGGTTTGGTCACGGTAGGGCTTAGTTACATGTTTCAAAAGGCCCAAAGTGATTCAATTTTCCTGGTATGGTGATTAATTTTGTCTCTTTCTTCCTTTGGACCAGTAGTCTATTTACAACCAACCAATTGGGCTATCTTGGCCTTAGTAGGAAAAGTATGGCCGCGGCATTTGTTATGACTTTTATTACAGGTGCAAGGTACATGTAACTATGGAAATAATGATGTAATCCTTATTTATGCATTATACCCAAACTCTATTACCCATAATTACATAGTCTACTAGCAGATATTTAAGGTTATGTAGATTTTTAAGTCATATGAAAACTTGACAACCTTGTGAAGGGATATGAAGGAGTAATAATTACAGGGTAATTTTGCTGAGCTAACCTAGGTTAATTTAGATTTAAATTCAGAATCTGAAATAAGAATCCAATTTTTCTTTATACTTTAGAAGTTATATCTAGATTCTGTGTTTTATGTTTTGTTTTAATAATTTCTTTCAAAACAAAAGACATAAGGTGTGCATTCTTATGAGACTAAGAATATAAGTTGTATATTGGTATAACTTGCTATTGTCAGGTTGTCTCTGAATTAGTAGCAGGCTGACAGTATAGACATATCAATGAGTAGTTATCTAACTAGAAATAAATTCTTTAAAATTTGTTGTTATCATGTAAGACTTTACGGTTTGTAATGTCAAGGACTTGAGTGAACGCAAGTTGCTGGAAAGTTGAGAGCATTTGTACATGTAATTAGGGTCTTCGCACCAGCTGCTGAATGACCACGAAGCCTGCAAGTGTATTTCACAAAATATATTCTCCAATTCTCTGAGCCATCCCAATTTAACCCTCTCTATGACTAAATCCAGAACATCTCCTGACAGTTTTCCTGATTCAGGGGCAGTCCCATGGAGAAAGTTGTCTGGTCCGGCCTTGAGTCTTGGTTTCTCCTTTGAGCTTGTCCCCATGGATCTGAAAAGCTTACCTAAACTGGAAGGAGGGTACAATTGATTGAAATTATTAATGTCTCAAATTATTTAGATTGTTATATATTTACTGTGAATAGAACACATACTTCTTTCGCTGGACAAATGTTTGCGCCCACTGCCTTGTGAATTTATGTGGAGTCTTTGGTATGGGTTCAAGCACTAACTGCTTTTCATAGGGCTTGAACAGCGGATCTTGCAAACAAGTTGCTATGTGCTGGAGAAGCTGCTGCAGTTTGTGAAACTGTATCCCAATGCAACAGCGTTTATTGTTGGAGCATAAGTAATCTGACTCATATCTGGCCAACTGAAGGAACATTCCAAACTCAGAATTTATTTCTTCTGCCTCTGGTAATTATTTGAGTATTTAAGTCAGTATTTGATGTAATGGCACTGCCAGCATAATTTCCTAGGTTGAGTTCATCCCAGTTAAACTAGGATGCAAACAACCAATTTAAATTAGGTTGAACTCAACCAATGAAATATAAAACCGAGGGGTGTCCCTTGGATTTATATTTCATCAGTTTATTTCAACCAAGTTTAAATTGGTTGAGTGCATCCCAGTTTAACTGGGATGACTTCATCCTAGGCAATTATGCTGGCAGTGTGGATATTTGACAAAGAGAGGTGCGATGAAGTCCATTACATACTTTGTTTCCATTCCAGGCACTGCCAGCATAATTTCCTAGGTTGAGTTCATCCCAGTTAAACTAGGATGCAAACAAGCCAATTTAAAGTAGGTTGACCTCAACCAATGAAATATAAAACCAAGGGGGGTCCCTTGGATTTAAATTTCATCAGTTGATTTCAACCAAGTTTAAATTGGTTGAGTGCATCCCAGTTTAACTGGGATGACTTCATCCTAGGCAATTATGCTGGCAGTGAGGGAGACCACATTCTGCACCTCTGACATATTTCAGTTCAGACAAAACATTTTCTTGAGCTGCTCAGTTTTTTAGGTTGCTAGCGGTAGTATAAATAACTGACTTTTTTGGGTAACTGGAACTTGAGGTTGGGGATCAGGAGCCTCAATCACGTCTGAGGAAATGCGCCTAGAGCTTGAGGGGTTTTGCCTTAAAATGGCACCTTGACCCAAAGCTATGAAGGAAGTGATTTTTGTTTCTTGAGAATGTCAGATGATCACATGACTTGTAACGCATGAGAGAGGGAACTGGAGGAAAATACCTTCTTCTGCTCGATCTACTTCATGAGTGACTTGTCCTATATATGCAGAGTTAGCTGCTCGTAAGCAGCACAAAGCAAGACAGGCTAGGTGTTGGTACCTTGAAAACATATTGTTGGCCGAGTGGAACGTGAAGAAGGCGCGTGGGCCTTCGTGGTCTCAAGTTGGCCGGCTATTCAGACTGATAGAGGTCTAGTGGGATGGAACGTACAGATGATGAAAAATCAATCAATCTCTCTATCAAAGAAACGTGAGGCAAGCGGCAAAAGCCCCTGAAACCAATGGACCAATGCGTATTGGTCCTAATTGATCCATGGAAGTTTATGAGGCCAATGCAACTCGAAGAAGCAAGGTGTTTCATGAAAAGTGTACAAGTACTTACCTGATTACATAGACTGTAGACTCATGTATGTACACTGCGAAGAGGGTTGTATCTGTTCAGGTGTGGCTTATAGAAACTGTGTATTTCATAATGGTTTCTCTTCATCCCCGGCTTGGCCCGGGATGAAGAGGGACATACGTGCTGCGGCGAGTACGGGAGATGTATGTGACATCTATGTCACAACACCCCCCCTCTCGCCGTAGACGCCCTACTACGTACAACACGAAATGGAAGAGACACAAGACATTGAAACAGTAATGAAAAAGGAAGAGAAAATAAATAATAATAAAAAAAAAAAATATACTTCACCTAAAACTTTAGCGCACAAACTGTTAAATAGCTCTGGTCCTAGACTCTTTGTGAAAATATCAGCAAGCTGATCTTTTGTACCTATCCAATGTAGTCTCGTCTTCTTCTGGAATAGTGCTTCGTTGGTAATATAAAAGTCTCGATCTGAATGTCTGGTTCTTTTATTGGAGGCATCGTCAGTAGAAACCCGTATTGCGGATTGATTGTCGCAATGAAGATGGCCAACGAAATCTTTCCTTAAAATATCCCGTAGTAAATGTCTCACCCACAATGTCTGTCGCGTTGCAACCCCCAACGCCATGTATTCCGCATGGCAGGTTGAAGACGCAACTGACATTTGCCGTCGGGCCACCCACAACACAGGGCAGTTAAGAAAAGAAACCAGAACTCCATACGACGATCTAGAAAACTCACCTCCCCACGAAGCATCACAGAACGTCTTAAGAGGCATTTCATCTTCGGTCGGAAACAAGCATAGCACCTTGCTGGCGGTGTTAGCCACATAACCGATTAAGTGAGTCAGCCCTTTCCAGTGCAATTTCCCTGGTTTGGCTGAGAATCTCGCTAGGTAGTTCACGGCAAACGCAATATCCGGACGCGACCCCACCGCAAGATAACTGAGGCTTCCGATGACAGAGAGAAACTTTCCAGACGTTTTGGGGTCGCCATCTGGATCCGTAACAGCATTATAATTAGACGGCAGGGGCGTTTTGGATATGGTACATCCATCCCACTCTTCCGCAAGTAGGTTTTTGATCAGCTCACTCTGAGATAGGGTAAAACCTGCTGCAGAATGCTTCACGTCCAGTCCAACAATGGCTGATAGTTTATCAGACCACTTGATCTTGAGCATACCCTTCAGGTCAGCTTCCAGTTTGCGCAACAACTCCTCGTTGGAAGACGTGACTACGCCGTCGTCGACGTGCAACCAAATTACACCTACTTCTGACGGGTGACGGAGAACATACAACGAATTGTCATATTGTGACGGTATATAACCCAGATCCCCAAGGATTTTTCGCAGATGTAGCCACCAGCAGCGCGCAGCTTGTCTGGTCCCATACAGCGCTTTCTGCAACAGAAGCGCATGCCCACTTGGAACACTCATCCCCTCAGGAGGATCAACCCAGATCTCTTTGTCAATGGGAGAATTCAGGTATGCGGCGACAAAATCAAAACTGTGTACAGGCCACTTGTAAGCCGCCGCCATGGTCAACAACAAACGCAGTGCCACAAACGTAGCCGTAGGCGCAAAAGTCTCTAAGAAATCTGCTCCAGCTACTTGGGTGAAGCCTTTAGCCACAAAACGTGCCTTAAAGCAAACGCCTGACCCATCTAGATCCGGTTTAACCGCAAAAACCCATCTACCGCTGAGCGTCTTTTGGTCATGTGGTTTCAATTTAACCAGCCAAACCCTCATTTGTTCTAAGTTGTTCAATTCGATGGATATTGCCTTCTTCCACGATTCCACATCCGGTGAGCGCATGGCTTGCTTGAAAGTCTTTGGGACAGATAGAGAATAGAAGTGACACAATTTGAGGATCTTATCTACAATCATCTCTTGATCGTGAAACTCATATTCCTTGGTGAAATCACCCAATTCCATAAGATTCAACACAAAGTCAAGTGATAACTTCTTTGAAGGAGCTACAACTGGTTCATCAGGCGGTCCTGCATCTTGATTTGCATTCACGAAATGCTCCTTGTCGAGATCAACAAAACGGGCCATGGCCGAAGACATAAAACGTCGTTCGTCCGGCAGCCAGAATAGCCACCCTTTGCTGGCCTCTAGATGGCCTATTACTTGCGCTTTCACCGCTCTAGGGTCAAGCTTTTGCCTTCGCTCCGCTGGTAAATGGACGTAAGCGTAGCTGCCAAACGATCGAAACGTATCGTACTGAGGCTTTACCCCAAACAGGGCTTTGTACGGTGTTATTTTGCCACTGGACTTATTCGGGATCCTATTCAGGATGTGGTTTGCCCATAGGAACGCGTAGTTCCAAAAATTCTTTGGCAGATTGGAGTCACTGAGCACTGTCCGTCCCATTGCTTGGATGGTCCTGTTGAAACGTTCGACCATTCCATTTTGGAAATGGTGGTACGGCAACAATCTCTCAGTGTGTATGCCACGTGCAGTGAGGAATTCTTGGAGGAGCTTATTTGCAAATTCTCCACCATTATCGCTGCGCAAGATTTTAACAGATAGGCCTGTAGTGCGCTCCATTCGAGTGATCATGTTGATAATGGCATTATTGGTGTCAGATTTTGCTTTGAGGACTCTGACATAGGAGTATCCAGTCGCTGCTTCCCTCATTGTCAAGAGGTAGTTTCCTCCATCAACAGCCGTCTCTTGGAAAGGACCAACGAGATCAGCTGCCCAAACTTCCATCCTAGTGACCGCTCGTCGTGTAGAGCTAAGCGGGTTAAGTTTGGTGCTCTTGGTGATCATGCATACTGGGCAGTGGATCTGCCCTGGAGGCAAGGCTTTTGGAAGACCAAGTCCGACATTTTTCTTTATCAATCTGCGGATGACTCGCAGTCCCGCATGGCCAAAAACACGATGCCAGAAAAGCAATTTCTTTTCGTTGGCAGTCAAAGATTCATTTTTCCAGACATGTCCACTAGAACACGGGATAGGTTCCCGAAATAAGTCTGGCTGAGCGGCCTCTTTTTGCTTTGCAGCCAAAAAATGCAGAGGTGGGTCGATGTTTGCAGTGGGTTGTTTAGGCAGACAAACATTTATTTCAGATTGAGCTAAACAGGAAGAGAATTCATTCGGAAGAGATTGGATTGTTTCGCAAAAGTCGGTTTCAGGGGACATTACGTCGGAGACGTTAACAGAAGCAGTGAGAGGAGAAACAGAAGAAACAGGAAGTGTATAAGGAAAAGAAGAACGGTAAGAGACCGGCGCCGAGTCTGACAATTTTGAAAGTTCAAGTGCGCTACTTGACGACGCCAACTGCATACTGATATCCGGATCGGCCACAGTATGCTGTGCTGCCTTAACAAGCAAGTCAGATACACACCAACAATTACGCTTGATGTCAAGGTGACAAGTAATAGCAAGCCGGTTTGATTTATCAAAGATGCTGAATTCATCACGGCTGTTGTCGTAAAATACGCGAGCATCAGCTTTCCGCAATGCAGCCATAGACAACAGTGTTGTGCGGGCATCCTTACAGTACAGGACCCCGTGCAAGACAACTATTGATTTGTCTCGTCGAAGGATGTGAAGATCGCCGACACCCGTGATGAAGGACTTATTGGACGCGGTAGCTACCGACAGGGGAAGAGGTTTAGAGAGGGATTTAAAATTATGAAGAAACGAGAGCAGTCCAGTGAAATGGTGTGAAGCTCCAGTGTCAAAGATGACAGGATTACTTACAACATTTTCACCTAGAGACATGTTTTGGAAGTCTAGGTTGTCAAGGTCATCAGGGAGTTCCCCAATCTCCATGATGTGTGCCTCGGCCCCCCCTGATGATTGCTGTTGTGAGCCTGGGTCTCTTGAGTGACAACAGGACACAAGGGAAAAGGGGAATAAGTAATCGAATTACTTAGTAGAAAAAGTAGAACTAGTATAATCATAATAAAAAGATCTTAAATGATCTGGGAGCTGCCAAATGAGTGGTCAGCCTCTTCTTCCACAACTGAAACTGGGTGAAGGGACCTGGTCAAAGGAAACTGAAGCCAGCCAATCTTTTTTGGTCAAAGGAAACTGACTCAAGGATTCTTAGATGGAAACCTGGTTGATTTTCCCTGATAAAATCAACAAAAATACAAGGGGACAGGATCTTGGAATGATCAAGCAACTTATTGCTGGGCTATGCCTTATCTAGCAGGATTCAATCTTATTGGGTCTATGCCACTGCTGGGGAATTGAAGGTGTAGTAGAAAGAAGGGAAAAGGGGAGGATAGAACAGAACAGACAGACTAGAGAAGAAGGACTTGGGAGGAGTTGATGAAGTTGCAGAAGAAGGGACTCACTGGTTGATTAAATGACAGCTGGACTGGGAAGTAATCAGAGAAGTGAGGAGCCTTACTTAATATTCCAAAATCTTGTTGAGGAAGCTGCTGGGTTCAACTGGTTGAAGTCCTTTTTCTGAAGTGTGTGGTTGTTGTGTAGTATTCTGGAGTCTGTGTATCTTCTGGGGTGTAGAGGATACTCAGACTCGAAAATTTTCATAGTTTGATGACATAAGCAGTGCAGGCTTGTGGTCAGCTTGCATCTGAAACACAGCATAACAATATATAGAATAAATTCACCAGCAATTCATTACTCTGTGAAGGAGTAAGATATAGAGAAAATGCTCAGTTGTACCTAGGGCTAGAATATGATGAGGAAACAGAATCTGAAGTCAAAACAAGTTTAAGTTCAAAACTGTAAAAGATATGATTAAGTTTTGGTCTAAAAATGTGTGTAAGGAAGACTTGTAGGCTAATGGTATTAGCTCTAAGGCTGACAGCTGTTGGGACTGATCTGAATTCGCCAATGGGCGGCCGCTTGCTGTAGGATATCGAGGTCGATAGAAGTCGGCCATTCTCTTGGCCTGAATTTGAGATCGGGATGGGGGGGCAAAAGGCACAGACAATGTGTTCGAACTAGGTTGCGTGTAGAGTGAGCCGACGAAAGTCGCTTGCGTTCAGATTGAAGGCTGGGTAAAAGGCGATTTTCCTGGTCCTCTCAATTGTTTGTTCAATTGATTCGACTTTGCTCGTTGAGGACAGTCCCTCAGGTAGTGGTCCGGCGCTCCGCATTGCCAACACTTATTGGCGGTGGCTGCGTAGAAGTCCAGAGCGTCCGGCCAGTTGTCCTCCGGGACGTCGCTCAAGAAAGAATTGAAGTTGAAAGCTTCATCTTCAACGTTGGCCTGTAAGATTGACGGCGCCGCTAGTTGTGGTTCTTCAGAGCCGAGGGAGTCCGCATGTTGCTTTTTGCAAACGTCGAACTGATTCACAAGGAAATCGAACTTCGGGATTGATTTTGACGGATCGTTTTGAATAGAATTTTCAACTTGTTGTTCCCAATCTTTCTTGAAGGGTAAAGATGAGCGCATCACGGCCGAGTGAAAAACAAAACCAAAGAAAGCATCTGAGTGGATTCAAACGTTCAAATTGTTCCACTCAGTGTACAGATTTCTCATTCTAGAAGATATTCCAACAACGTTTGAGTCTTCAACCGAGAAGGACATGAATCTTTTCCACACGTTCACTTGAGCCGCCCGGGAGACTACAGAGAATTTCTTCTTCAGATTCAAAAGGATTTCGATTGTCGTCCCCGTTCTTTGCACATCAGAAACTAGCGAGGAATCAATACCTGATAAGACAACCATTCTGGCTATCTTTTCGAACGTTGAGTTCTCAATACGCTTGAAGAAGAAATCTGCGTCGGACATGTGTGAGGATCCAATTTCCTGGAGTAAGATCAGCCATTGAGCAAGGTTATGCCCATCGGCCGCCAGCCTCAATTCGTCGTTCCATCTGGCATTGATGGCGGTCGCTGTCTGGCTCACCAGCTTGGCTTGCTCAAGCTGAATCTTAGCATTCAAAAAATCTTGGTGACCCCGGGATATCGGCGCCGCTTCTGCCAAATGAGGAGCCACCCGCTGGACATTGGGATTCGAAATTGGGGGCCTAGTAGATTGAGACGAGTGATGACCAGCCGGCACGTTCACGGAGTGTAGACTTGTCAGCTTGCTACTAGTTCAGAGACAACCTGACTAGAACAAAAATAAACATAAAAATAAAAAATATAGTATTAATCATTTAACAAAGAGTAATAAATGAATAATAATAAGATAAAGCAACATAAAAAAGTAATAAGTAAATAATAAATACATTATTACATAGTAAATTAATAATAAATAAACAAATACAATATTAAGTACAAAACAATGAATATGCTAATAAATAATAACATAAGTGGAAATATTATTTCATAATCTTAAAGAGCGTGTAAAATAACCTAAGGTACTTCAGCCAAAGTACCCCAGATAACTTAAATCTTCTAGTAGTAAAACAGCTTGAAAGAATATTACCACTAAAAGCGTTGAATTAATTATTATACATTAAAATACAGAAAAAAAACCATAAATACATGTACAAAACCACGAAATAATAATGTATTTAAATAAGAACATAATAAAATAAAATACATATGACATTAATAATATAAGTATATAATACTAGTAATATACTATATTATCTATTTATTTATTTATTTTATTTAATTAAATACTAAGCATACTAAGGATGATTCAGAGGGACAAAGACCACGAACCAGAGGAAGGAAATAACATGAGAACCTTCTGAAAATAACAATTGAACAACTGTTCAAAATAAAAATGTATTACATCCTTAGTGGGAAATTATTGATTGACAGATCTCTGCAGTCATGCATTCCCAAAGAGACTGCATGACAGGGATCAAACAAGAAGCTCTTGAAGCGCCCACAGAACAAACAAACACATGTATTTCACATTGTACACAATACAAAACAATTAAACTCTGACAAATGTGATTAACAGGTACATGTGATATTTAATCAATACATTTTGACATGTAATTAAAACCTTTGATCAACACATCTAACAAACCTTGTCAGAGGTTCAGAAGCGCCTCAAGATGCCAGCAAAAGAGCTTAGACAGGCTGTACCCATAGTAGACAGCCTGTACATATGGAAATTTGATTAAACAACTACATACATTTATATTAAATCTTAAACCCTTCCTTTTAAATATTCCCATAGCCAAAAATACATCCTGTGTTTCGCCATCAGGGCTCCAGAAAGGCATTTAAGAAGCCCTTGTTCCCCCTGTATTTTGCCTCCTCATGCTTTACCATATATACTACCATACTTACCCACATATTACCATAGTTCCCCTATTGTTATTCTGTCAGGTAAGGTCCTAGTATCTATTCTTTAGCCCTTCTTTACTCCTTTGAAATTGTCCAGTGTCCATCCAGCCATCCCAACAACCTTTCCAAGCGCTTCCAACTGTCCAATTTCCCCCTTGAAGAACCTCAAGACTGCTAAGGTATTTTTACTAGTAAGTAGAAACCCCTTTCTCTTGAGATTCTCCCCCATCTTTTATCTGGGATTTAAACCACCCCTGTTTACAGGCCCCAGTGTGTTCAGGTACCTAAATCCTCTGCTTGCAAGATACCTTTGAGGGATTCAACAACCCCTGATTTATCAGGCCCCTCATAATTTTAATTATATTAAATTTATTTAATATAATTAATTATCTTTTACCCCTCATACCTCATATCCTTATTGGTATTATCTTTTATAAACCCTCCCAGAGCTTTATATTGCTCTTTATCTTTTATTTTGCACCTTGTGTAGCTAGAAGGATTACTCCTTGGCATCACAGAGGCTGACAAGACTCCTTGAGGATGTCGCCCGGATTGTCTCGTCGGCAAGGCGAGGAGCACTCTCCGTTCCAGCAACTGATCCCGCCACCGAGTCGAACAAATTGGTCATCAGCGCCTCTCCGTCCGGCACGAAACTCATGCCATCGCCGTCCACCAGAGAAGACCAAGAGCTGCGGCGAGACATGACTGGGGAGGGACGGGAAGAAGATCGAGATAGAAAATGATCAAGGGAAAAAGGCGGTTGATCAAACCGATATTCTTGAGAAAAAGAGCCACTCACCGTAACAAAGTGAGATGACCTGAGAATAGAAGAGAAGAGAGAATTTGAGAGGGAGTAGAGCGATATCTACAACTTCCCACCTTTCTGCACGGGATGTGGGGCCACCACAACCGTAATAAGCGAGATGGCTAATCTGCCTAGCTTAATTGGTGGTTGGTTTTTGATATCGTTCAGAAAATAGGATGGGGAAAAAACGAAGTCTAACTACCACAGGTCACCCACAGCGTTACGACGAAGTAACGCCAGAACTCTTGAAACCGGTCGATTACGCTCTACCCTGAGCTACCGTTTGAGAGAAGAATCGCCGGGTCGAATCGACGATTTGCAGGTGATTTGAAAGGCGGAATCAAATTTACCGAATTTTTAGAGTCGAGAAGGGCTCATAACCTGTTCAGGTGTGGCTTATAGAAACTGTGTATTTCATAATGGTTTCTCTTCATCCCCGCCTTGGCCCGGGATGAAGAGGGACATACGTGCTGCGGCGAGTACGGGAGATGTATGTGACATCTATGTCACAACAGTATTGCTTACAACCCGCGGTGACGTCGGCCGGAGCCGACCGATATAAGATCGGTCTGGGAGACCGATCTTATATCGGCTGGGCCCAACGATACATTAAATGGCCCTTTGAATGTATCGGGAGCTCAGCCAATAGATCGGTTTCACAGACCAATCTTATATTGGTTGGCTCCGGCCGACGTCACCGCGGGGGGTTGTAAGCGATACAACCCATTTCGCAGTGGTACATTGATGGGTACATATTGTGTTTCCAAGAAACCTTGGACAAGTGGCAACACCTGTTTCACCTATTTATAATACTATATTCCTCTGCAACTCGTGTTGCAGAGGAACACTACAACACCCACATTGAAAGTAAAATACAAAACAAAAAAAATTCACAACACAACACAAAAAATACATGATCAAAAAATGAAAAAATAAGGGCCTGTACCATGGTTGCAGTGAAAGGGAACGGTGGACATGTGTTTCTGTGCTATCAGCTAGTCCAAAAGGACTGTGGTAGAGTTGATTTGCAGGATGATTTGTTCCCGAAATGAGGAGTGTGGTGATGATTGGTGATGGTGATGTGAGAGGGTACTTGATGGTGCCCAGAGAGTGGAATCCAAGGCCAAAAAAATAGGTAGGAGCTATTTGTTTAAATCCAGGAAAATGTACTCTTTTCCGTGGTTTCTAAGGGTGGCAAGACTGTGCGATGGTACACAGGATTTTGGATTCCGTGGATTTCACAAAAAGTTGGAATCCTCGGGTGAAATCCTTGGAATGCGCGGGCTATGGTACAGGCCCTAAACAATAAAAAATAAACAATAAACAATAAACAATGAAAAATAAAAAAATAGGGGGTATGAAATACAACCAAATCCACAATTAAAACCTGTTGATTAGAAATTGCCAAATTGTCAGCTTGCTACTAGTTCAGAGACAACCTGACTAGAACAAAAACAAATCAATAAAATATTATTACTCATCTAATAAAAGGTAATAAATGAATGATAATAAGATAAAACAACATAAAAAGTAATATGTAAATAATAAATACATTATTACATAGTAAATTAACAATAAGTAAAGAAATACAATAATAAATGTAAAACAATGAATATGTTAATAAATAACAAGATAAGTGGAAATATTATTACATAATCTTAAAGAGCATGCAAAATAACCTAGGATAATTCAACCAAATTACCCCAGATAACTTAAAACTACTAGTAGTAAAACAGCTTAAAAGAAAAGTACTACTAAGCGCTGAAATAATTATTATACATTAACATATAGAATAAAAAAGATAAATACATATAAAAAACCAAGAAATAATAATGTATTTAAATCAGAACAGAATAATATAAATACATATAACATAAATGATGTAATTTATTTAAACATATAATACTAGTAATAGACCACATTATTTATTTAAATACAAGATACACTAAGGATGAGTCAGAGGAATAAAGACCACAAACAAAGGGAAGGAAAAAACATGAGAAGCTCTCAAAAATAATAATTGAGCCACTGTTCAAAATAAATATACTACATCCTTAGTGGGAAAAAGTCTGTTGACAGATCTCTGCAGTCATGCATTCCCAAAGAGCCTGCATGACAGGGATTATACATGAAGCTCCTGAAGCTCCCACAGAACAAACAAATCCACCATGGGTGCACTTCAGGGACATCTGATTTGTCTTCAAGACAAATACACGAGAAAAGATGCCTTGAAGAGAAATATCAGTCCTGGCCTGGGGAACCCAGGATTACATGCATCTTCAAGAAAACTTGAGCACCCTGGATGGTTCACAAGTCAACTTGAAGACCACAACGGGTTTTCAAGTTGACTTGAGAACCATCATAAGGTTTTCAAGTCAACTTGAAAACCCTTGGGGGTCTTCAAGTCAACTTGAAAACCCTCAGCGGTCTTCAAGTCAAACTGGAAACCAAAATATGGTTTTCAACAATATGGTTTTTAATTTGACTTGAAAACCACCAAGGTTTTCCAAGTGGGCTTGACAACCCGTCCGGGGTTTTCAACTCGACTTGAAAACCCCGGATGGGTTGTCAAGCCCACTTGAAAACCCATTGGGGGTTTGTGAGTCATTCAGGGGGGATGTTGGTGCAGTAAATTCCACCTTGTGATTTCTGGACTCAGGCTGAGTCCAATGTGATTATGCAATTTTTTAATCATCAATTTGGCAACAATCAGCATAAAAATCATTTTTTTGATCATTAAATTAGCAATAAATCAACATAAATAAAACATATACTGGAAGATCAGTATATGAAATTCTGATCACAAGTAAAGATTTTGTATATTAATTTTTGGTCACGTAATTGGCCATTGTGTATAATAATTTTTGAAGACATAACTGGCCCAAAACCAGAATACATAAGGAAGTCCTCTTACACAAATTTTACAAAGAATATTGGCCATATCATGTCATGAAGAAGGTCACATGTGGTACCTTGAGCTTGATGCAGCACTAGGGCCATAATTTGGGTGTTGAGGGTCATTGGATTCCCTTGGATCTACATTGTGAGAAATCAAAGTTAATTAAAACTAACTTAGCTGCAAGAATACATCAGCCCTATCTGCAGTCAAGAACCACATTTTCAGAGAGCTGATGATTTAATCATCATTCTTCCCAGACTGAGGCAGATCAAGCAAAAACTCAATTCTAGCTCCAAACTTAGGCAGATCAAGTTCAAACTTGATTCTAGCTCCAACACAGGTGTTAACAACAACCCCAGAACTTCAAAAGAGGATAAAAAGCAACACTAAACAAAGTAAGTTGACTGTTTCCTCTTTGAAGCAGACAGACAAAGACAGACACATGAATATGTAGAAAGCTAATCAATTTTTATCATTTTGTAGAAAAATCTCAAAACAATCATAGTGGGTAAAACGGATTAACTCCTATCACAAGACTATTGATCATGAGTATAGCCATAACAGAAAAGAAACTTAAATTTAGGAAGATGCTGATGAATGCTCTTCTGCTTTGTACGATATAAACATAATTAGACAACTATCTTTATTTCTTTTTTTACTATCTCATTTAACTCTATCAACAAATCTCTATTCATTCTCTCTCTATCAGTAGTGAATATCTTGTGCTGCTTTCAGGTAACTAAACATTCCACTATCTATCTTGTATACAACTTACTAGAGATTCTGATAAAAAGAAATAAATTCTTTCAGTTGTTCCCAATCTAACATATATGGGCGCCAAAATATGGTTTCTGAGATAGATTTGTAGATTTGATGTTGACTGATATGGTGAACTTGAAGCTAAATGGGGGAGGGGGGGGGGGGGGGTGATATGTCATTGGAGTTGCATGTGGGCTAAAATTGGGGTAATTTGATACAGCACTAGGGCTATAATTTGGGTCATACAATGATGTAGATTCAACCTGGGGGCTGAATTGAGGGTGGTTGGATCTCCTTGTAGATTCCACATTCTTTCCCTTCTTTTTTCTCTGACTATTGTTCCATATTTTCTGACCACAAGAAGCAGCTGTCTGCATGTCATGCTCTGTAATAAAGTCAGCTTGTAATTCGGAAATGCTTCTGTTCAATGCAGGGTGACAATTTGAGAATGCATTCAACAGATAGCTGTCATAGGATTTGTGATGCATTTCACGTGAAAAATTTGTTCCCTCTTGTTGGTTTCTTCTTGATCTGTTTGATACCCCTGCCTGACACCTAGAATCAAAGCAGTTGTGTTGTACATTGACACAACAGAGAATTTTCTGAAAATTTTAATACAGAATAATCAGTTTCTTTTGGAATGAAATCACAACCGGTACGCAGGAATGTAAGTAAAGTTTGTTTGTTTTTGCACAATTCTCATTGAGCAATCTTTCTGTAAGCCACGGAGTTTGCATTCAGAATTTTTGATGATGTAACATTTGGGGTGGATGACTTCCCAAATGGAGATTACACATGATATTCCTGCATTCCAGTGATGGTCATCTTCCTGGGAGTTTATTACTTTGTTTCAGTGTTGCACTCAATGTTAACATCTCAAATATAAAATGAAAATAAATCTTACTGACAATGATGAATGAGTCCTTCTGAATTCTCTCCTTATCATTGAGGTTCAATGTCCAGACCTGGTGAATTTGGGTGTTTGGGTAATGCCTCTGCAGTTCTTCTGGAACAGGTTCAGTTTCATCTTCTGGCACTTTGGATGACTTCACACTGGGGTATTGTCCAAGGGTCATCCCTTTTGGTGTGTTGAAACTTGATAATTCCAAGGGAGAAAACATGTAAAGTTTCCACAGGTGTGTCTTGGCATCCATCAAACTCTAAGAGATTTGTAAATACATTGCAAATTCTGTGAGGTTCAGCTTGACCAATGGCCTCTATTTTTTGCTGTTCATGAGGAGAATTGCACCACAATTCAATAAGTTTATCTTGAAGTTTGTCAACCAATCCAAATTCATTCATGTGTTTATCATATTCTGCCTTGGATTTGGTATTCAGAATATTCCATGAAGTCTTGGTCTTCTCAATGGTTTCAGACCATCTCCGTGGCACTGGTAGTCCATTGATTCCAAATAAATGATATATTTAATGCAAATTACTCTTTTCTTTAACTTCATCAACCCTTAAATGGCACATCCGGCATGGATTCTTGCAGTTCCCCAGAATGGGAGTATTTGTCACCTCTGCAGCCATTGGGGAGTCACCCAGATAGCAAAGAACCATACTCATGATCAAAACTTCTTCTTAGAGACTGGAATCATATGCAAAGATACCTTCAGCTGTCAAAGAGCTATTTCATACAACATCAGTTAAAAATTTAATACTTCCAGCTTTCTGTTAAGATAGAATAGACATACGTCATCTCTTGGACAATTGTCTCTCCCAATTCCAGTGGCCCAGCAACATTAGATGTAGAAACAAGATGGCAGTTGTACTCCATGTTGCTATGTGATGGGGGAAGACCATTAAGAGTGAAATAATATGAAACATGTTTATTCCATCTCTTAGATTGGTTTCCTGATGTATCATCTGAGTATAGTGTAATACAAACATGTTGGATCACCTTGCCTTTTGCCTTAATCCTCCAGGGGTTGCGTACAGAAATGGGAAAATGATGGCCAAATTCATCAACTTCAATAATATGATGGCTGATTTTGTCTATGAATTTCTTTGCATCAATATCTGGAAATTCTGAATAGATCAGGTCAAATTGGTCCACAGCTATGGTATGAAGTTCTGGTGAATTTTAACTGATATGACTAGGTATCATTATTGCCAGCTGGGGTGTGCCATAATATAATGGTTTATAATCATTCAACTTTGGTGAAATACATTTTGCATATATTTTATTTTTCACCTTGAAGAGAAACATTGGTATGACTACTTTCTGTGCTGGGCCTTTGAGTGTGATGGGCTCAAAAATTTAATAGTGTTGTTGACCATTGTCTACCATCTGTACTCAGCCTTTCCTGGACAAAAATTCACGCCATTTAGTACTTTGATATAGAGAATGTATATTCTTTCCATACATCTCATGCAGATAGAATTCCAGATTTTTATTGACATAGGGATTTCCCAGTTCCTAAATATGATCACCATATAATTTATTGTGTCAGTAATCACCCAGATGGAATAATTGATTTATTTTATCTGATTCAAGCCTGACTCACATGACTAATTATTTCTTTCACGCTGAGTGAATAACACTTGTTATTCAAGACTGATAGATTTTCTATAATGTTTATGTTTAGCATCTTGCGGATTTTCTCCCTTCTTCTCCTGATTGTGTCCCAGTGTGGAATAATCACATGGCAAAGCTGTAATACCAAGCGGATCTGGTGATACATAGCCTGTGACATTATATGGTGCAACTGCCCAAGTAAAAGAGCAGAAATGAGATACTATAAAAGGGCCATATGAGAGAAAATAATGAAAACAATCACATATGTCAGGTTGGAGATGAAGATAAACAATGGCCAAGATTGTAAGGTTTGAGAGGGTGGAGATCATGTTCCAGAATAAATGCAGGAAAAACACATACCATTTCATCTGGAAATGGATACCATTGGCCACTTGGCTCCAAGTCCACTTCATTTTCAGGAAAATTTTCATCCCCAGGTAAATTCAAGTTGTCAGCAATTTGGGATTGAAACACAGAGGATAAGGGATCATCCATGAACCAATCATCCCAGCTCAAGCCCAATTCTACTGAATGCGCATCAGAGCCTTCATCTGATCCACCAAAGCCCATTCCATAATTGTCATTCATATCCAATGGAGCTATGGATTTTTCCAGAGGATTGTCCATTTCATCATGACTTGGGTAATTTTTTTGATCCAGAAAAACCAAATCCTCTTCATTTATTGCAAGCCTGCTGTTTCCAGAATATGAACCTCCCAGCTCAAGGCCCACTGGTTCATACAAGGAACACCTGCTCGTTGTTCCTTCTGAATCGCCGGTTACATTATCTTCCTTCTTCATTGTTTTAGTCACTGCAGCCTCCATCTCTTTATGACTGGTTGTCTTCATGTTTCGATGAAGATACCTCAACTCTGGGGATTTCCCACCACAATAAACACACACAAATTTTTCATGTCAATCACGCTCAACCACTGAGTCAAAGCCTTAAACAAAGATTCAACACGCATCAGGGGTGGCCAATCTATCAAACTAAGGTGGAAACTTACCAGTGATTTTCATATCAATTGGTTAATCTGAATGTATCAAGGAACAATCAGATGGCTTGAGTGATATTTGAAGTCAAGAAAATCAGTGATTTATTGGACAGGGAAAAGATTAGTAAGTGATTTGAACAAAAGGGGAACTTGGTGTGTATGGACTCATAGAATGATTAAACCTGAAAAAGAAGGGCCACTGGGCCACTGAGTATTATATAGGCCTTGGCCTCATTTTGGAGCATCAAATACTTGACAAACTACCAGTGTCCTGTAAAATTTCCACACATTTTTTCTGTACAGGTTTCACTTGTACTGAATATTTTGAGTGCTGTACAAGTTTCACACCAATAAATAATTTTAGTCAAGCTCATTGAACATGATTAAAAATCCTGTACACTTTCAAGTACTATGGTACAGATATCACATTTCTCTTCAGCCAAAATCCTGATACTTCAACTTTTCAGTACAAGTTTCCCACAAATAGGTTTACTCTTGTTCAGGGGCGTTGATAAACGCACGCCCATGCCAGGGTTTTTTGGCATGTTTTGACACCCCCGCCAGCCCGAATTGGCAGGTTTGGCAGGCACGCCAATGCCCGTTGGCTTCTTGCCAGGCACGCCAATTGCCAACTGATTGGCGTGCCTTTGAGACACACCAACGGGTATTGGCGTGCGTCTTGGCGGCCCACCCACATGCCAATGGTTGTGCGGGTGGGGCTGCACGCCCTGGCCTATGGCCTATGGGAGACTTACAGTCTCCCATAGGCCATAGGCCAGTCAAACCTCATCGCCAGGGAGGAGTTCCTCCCCAACAATGTCACGCTCTGTGATGCCAAGGACTGATATCCTTCTAGCTACACAAGGTACAAGGCAAAAAATATGGGCAAAAAAGGGGTTTTTGATCTTTTATATTAATATTTAAAAGATCAAAGATTTATGGAGGGGCCAGCAAGCTGGGGTGTTTAGTTCCCTCCAAAGGTGTTCGTGCTAAAAGCAGAGAACTGAACCTTTAAAACTGGGGCCTGCAAGCAGGGGTGTTTAGTCCCAGTGAAATAGTGGCTAAGAAAGGGCCACAACTCCTAGTAGGAAAAGACTTACTGTAGTAGGCTTTGAGGGAAGGAGGTGGGGGGCTTTCTTATGGTAAACTGAGCAGCTGGAAGCGGTTGGAAAGGTGGGCTGGAAGGCTGGACAGAGTTGGGGTTGAGGACAAGAGGCTTTGAAGTCTTGAAGACTGATTTACTGGGCAGGACACTAGTATGATGGACTGGTGGAATGCTGGGTGTAAATATGATAAAGCTGGGGAATCAAAATACAGGGGGAAGAAAGGGCCTCTTAAATGCCTTTCTGGAGCCCTGATGGCGAAACACCAAGTGTTATTTTGGCTATGGGAACACTACAAGGAAGGAGTTATCCTTAGTAGAAATAAATGATGTAATTTATCAAATTATTATATGTACAGGCTGTCAATAATTAATAAAGTCTTTCAGTCATCTGTAGACATCATCTGAGGGCGCTTCAAGAGCTCTTAGTTTGATGTACAACATGTATTGATCACTTGATCAATAGAATAAAAAAGAAATAATCAAATTATAGTACAGAATCTTATTTCTGTTTAATTTGGTTATTTCATATGTAAAGTTCTGTACCATGAGAGTTCTTATCATACTTGCATGGTGGGCGCTTTTACAGTTCTCCATTCAATTCTTTGTCAAGCTAACATCCTGGGAAAAGTGTCAGCATTTGTTATTTTCCCGTGATTAAAGGAGCTTGTCATTTATTTTAATTGTACAAGTTCTTTTAGACTTCTTTGAAGTATTCTGATGTTTTCTTTATCCCCTGTTTCGTGTTTTTCATGTGTTATTATATTATTTAACTTATACCGTATGTATTTGTATAAGTTAATAATAGTACAAAGATTATAAAACAGCGTGATATTTATGTCAAATGTTATTTAATATTTTATTTATGTGTTTAAAGGATAATTACATAGTTTATTTAAGTAATTATCCCGTATTTTGAGGACTTCTACTTATTAGAATACTCTCATATTACATATGTTTATACCTAGTAAGTATTTTAGCGCTTAGTAGGAGTATTCTTTAAGTTAATTTTATTATTAGAAGGAGTAAGTTTTCTAGGGTACTTTGGCTGAGGTACCCTAGGTTATTTTACTTGCTCTTTCAGAATATGAAATAATATTCTCACTTATCTCAAATGTTACTGAGTTATTATTTATTTTATTATTTATTTATTTATTATATTTGTTTATTGCATTATTACTACGTAATAATGTTTATATTTTAAAATTTTATATTTTTCTTATGTGTATTATAGTTTATGTTACATTATTACTTATTTAATAATGTCTCTTTCATATGTATTTTTTTTTATTAATTAATTATTACTTTATTTATTGTTCTAGTCAGGTTGTCTCTGAACTAGTAGCAAGCTGACATTCCCTACCTTTAAGATGATTCTTCTAAGAATCAAAGTTTTTTATCCTAATCATTTGCTCCTTGAAACTCTTAAGTTCCTCAAGTGTATAGGACCATCAGGTATATTATTTTCAGGTAACCATTCATCTTTATCAGCAGAAGTGTTTTTATATCTAACAAGGTAAAGTCTGGTATCTTTGCCATTAATTCTTTCTTTCTTTTCTTTAAGTATTTTCAATACTTTAAGTATATTGTTAGCCTCAGGTTCTACTAACAAAGGTATAGGTTCTTGTACCACTATTGGCTCTTCACTGTTTCTCTGATTAAAAGGTTTCACCAAACTTACTGGTAAAACTGGGTGTTTTCTGGACAATTCTTCACTTAATATCACTTCCACCGCATTTTTACCATGTAGTTGCTTAATAGTGAAAGGGCCTACAAAAGAAGGTTTCAGTTTCTTATTTCCTCCTAAAAAAATAAAGTTCATCATAGACAATAATAATATATCTCCTATACTGAATGAAGGTTCATGTGGGGCAGTAAGGGTATGAGACTCTCGGTATGAGACTCTCTATGGTTGAGAAAAGAAAAGAAAAAGGTTTGATACCAAGTAATTCTTCAAAAATACATCTTGTAATAAGAGGCTCTCAGTTAAGAATGTACAATGGAACAGATAGGTTTAGGGCCCTTGATGATTAGTTCACCTTAGTTTTATAACAAGACTGAATGTAATAAGTTGATATAATCATATAATCCTTATAATTTAATAGGGTTTAATGATAAGTATGATAAACACTTTCACATAGATTTAATAGTTGTACCATTAGATAACTAGAGGAGTGATAATGAAAGAAGTAAATAATGGTGTCTTCCACAAACTTGTTTTTTCTTTCAAATAATGTAAAATTGATTTGTGATTGAAACTTCCTTCCTACAAAAAAAAGGGTTGATTCTGATTGATTTTATTCTCATTTTGTTTTTGTTTTAATTTTTAGTTATTTTTATGTATTTGTATTTTTATTTGTTTTATTTTTCAATTTTATTATTTTGTTATTTTGTGTTCATTTTTATCAGCTCTGTATTTTATCAGGTGATCAATTACTTTAGAATGAGGAGGATCAATAGCAAGGCAGTGGTTTCATTTGATTTTTATTCTGATCAAAAAAAGGTAGATCATAAAGTTCTTACTCTTGGGTTCGACATAATTTTCTGCTCTGATACAATTAAACTTAGTAGCAAAGTCAAACTTTTATTTTATTTTTATTTTTATTTTTATCTTTTATTTTTATTTTTAAGACCAGTTATACCATGTACAAATCAACAAAAGGTTTAGTGGATTTTGTCGTAATTGATGAGAAAGAGATGAGGAGGATAACAAAGTCTCTGGGATTGAGTTATTTATATCAAATTGAAGTTTGCAAAGTGTATTAGCCAAATCGGTCGGATGGGCTCAATTTTTCATCACAATCTCTCGGTGAAGGCTCTATTAATACCTGTAATCGACCTGAAGAGAGCTGTCTGCTCAGATATTTGATCGCTTGGAAATTGAGGACAGTACAGCCTGCACAAATATGGGATAAGCGCTTCAAAAAGTCTATGAAGGAGAGTTACCTATGTAAAAAGTATTGAAATCGCGATTGCTCAATGGGAATAGCCTACTTGGGTAGTCTTTTTCAAGGTTAACGATTTTCTGATCTTTTCTGTAGCTGTTCCAATCACCAAGTTATGGTTTCTAACATGTTTGCTTGGAATGTTAAGAATATCTGGTAAGCACTCGATATAGCCTGGGTGTCTTGTTGTTTGAATGGTGTAGATTAATACCATTTCTACTGATTCTCATTCAAGGAATTAGCATCGCGACTTCTTTTTACACAGGAAGAAACCAAGTGCAATCAAAAATTGTGTAAATAAGAAATCGCTTGGACAATATCTCAAGATTGCGTTTGGCTCTAAATCTTTTCCTTGATTGGTTTAAGCCTACTTCAAGACTGAGTGCGAACCAAACATATTGGTTTGAAACGACTTTGAATTTTTATATCATTAAGTCTAGTTAATGTCTTCGATAATATGAATAGACTACACAAATAATGACGAAAAGAGGTACAGTCGATGGATCGATCACCTTTCTCTACAGACACTGGCTCTTGTGCATCTATAACTGGAACAGCATCTCTCAGGCAATCTGATAACCAAGGAATTCACTACCGATAAGAAATTTTTATTTTCACTCTTTATTAACCATGAGCCAAGGAAGCTACCTCTAAAAAGAGCCGAGGCGATTAGACATCGGTGGTGGAACACACCAAAGATGTCTGAAAAACAACAGAACGCTTTCAACTTTCTGTTTATGTTGTACTGTAGTAAGTTTCCTCCATAGTATAAACGAGTAGCTGTTATCCAGGTCTGAGACTTAGCTCAACACCGGAATAAAGGTTAAATTTCTCATCGGCATGGAAATGCCTTCGATGAGAGTCTATCAAATAACTACATTCTATACAATGCTTAGACGGTTAGTCCTAATATACCGCATCTTATTCTTTCTTAATTCAACTGGCAGAGTTTAATACAGTAGAGCAATAGCGACAAACTGATTTGAATATTGGTTGCCTTACTCCCACGAAAAAGGCGGCCGATCGAAGTGATCCGGTCGGACAACACTTTGAAAAGATCTGTACACCATGAATGTTTGGATGTAGGTCAAGCGTAATGGTAGAGGGAATCAAACATCACTCATGGGTGGAACTACATCAAACGTTGCTTCAGGTGTTAGAATAACTGGCAATCGGACGGAAGCTTAAACCAGAGCCCCAAAAACCATCATGGAGTAATGAGCTTGTAGGCAAGCTCAAAGCACTCCCAAATAAAAGACAAGGATATTGCCTGACTTGACATCTCTAGACGCGATCATGTGCTACTACGTCTTTGGTTGCTTGGGTGATGAGGGAGAAGATCATCAATAGTTTTTTCTGTATTGTTGTCTTTTGTGGGTTTTATGAGTAAACATTCTGTATTACAAAACAAGTTGTAATTATACAAGCGTTTTGTTACTACATGAAGGATTTCCGAAATGCTATACCAGAAGCTTGAACGTGTTACAAATTTATATTTTGAGATGTTGGATATAATGATAACGCTTTTGTGTTTCAAGATGGTATGATAGTTTGTATAACAAAAGAACATATTTTTATTGGATTTTTTCGAATTTTTATAACAATTTTTAATAATTTTTTATTATATTTTTATGTGTAAAAATATAATAAAAAAAATATGTAAATTTTTGGAGTTTCTCACGAATTTTAAGAAGTATTTACTCTGGGAAGAATGAGCAATAAAAGAAGTGGTGGTTTGGTGTGATATGAGAGGTATTTTTACGGTAAAAATAGTTAGTAGGAAAGGTGAGGAATTTTTTATCAGAGATAAAAAAAAAGGTGAATTCCCGGCCAGACCCCCAATTGTCACGCTCTGTGATGCCAAGGACTGATATCCTTCTAGCTACACAAGGTGCAAGGCAAAAAATATGGGCAAAAAAGGGGTTTTTGATCTTTTATATTAATATTTAAAAGATCAAAGATTTATGGAGGGGCCAGCAAGCTGGGGTGTTTAGTTCCCTCCAAAGGTGTTTGTGCTAAAAGCAGAGAACTGAACCTTTAAAACTGGGGCCTGCAAGCAGGGGTGTTTAGTCCCAGTGAAATAGTGGCTAAGAAAGGGCCACAACTCCTAGTAGGAAAAGACTTACTGTAGTAGGCTTTGAGGGAAGGAGGTGGGGGGCTTTCTTATGGTAAACTGAGCAGCTGGAAGCGGTTGGAAAGGTGGGCTGGAAGGCTGGACAGAGTTGGGGTTGAGGACAAGAGGCTTTGAAGTCTTGAAGACTGATTTACTGGGCAGGACACTAGTATGATGGACTGGTGGAATGCTGGGTGTAAATATGATAAAGCTGGGGAATCAAAATACAGGGGGAAGAAAGGGCCTCTTAAATGCCTTTCTGGAGCCCTGATGGCGAAACACCAAGTGTTATTTTGGCTATGGGAACACTACAAGGAAGGAGTTATCCTTAGTAGAAATAAATGATGTAATTTATCAAATTATTATATGTACAGGCTGTCACTAATTAATAAAGTCTGTCAGTCATCTGTAGACATCACCTGAGGGCGCTTCAAGAGCTCTTAGTTTGATGTACAACATGTATTGATCACTTGATCAATAGAATAAAAAAGAAATAATCAAATTATAGTACAGAATCTTATTTCTGTTTAATTTGGTTATTTCATATGTAAAGTTCTGTACCATGAGAATTCTTATCATACTTGCATGGTGGGCGCTTTTACAGTTCTCCATTCAATTATTTGTCAAGCTAACATCCTGGGAAAAGTGTCAGCATTTGTTATTTTCCCGTGATTAAAGGAGCTTGTCATTTATTTTAATTGTACAAGTTCTTTTAGACTTGTTTGAAGTATTCTGATGTTTTCTTTATCCCCTGTTTCGTGTTTTTCATGTGTTATTATATTATTTAACTTATACTGTATGTATTTGTATAAGTTAATAATAGTACAAAGATTATAAAACAGCGTGATATTTATGTCAAATGTTATTTAATATTTTATTTATGTGTTTAAAGGATAATTACATAGTTTATTTAAGTAATTATCCCGTATTTTGAGGACTTCTACTTATTAGAATACTCTCATATTACATATGTTTATACCTAGTAAGTATTTTAGCGCTTAGTAGGAGTATTCTTTAAGTTAATTTTATTATTAGAAGGAGTAATTTTTCTAGGGTACTTTGGCTGAGGTACCCTAGGTTATTTTACTTGCTCTTTCAGAATATGAAATAATATTCTCACTTATCTCAAATGTTACTGAGTTATTATTTATTTTATTATTTATTTATTTATTATATTTGTTTATTGCATTATTACTACGTAATAATGTTTATATTTTAAAATTTTATATTTTTCTTATGTGTATTATAGTTTATGTTACATTATTACTTATTTAATAATGTCTCTTTCATATGTATTTTTTTTTATTAATTAATTATTACTTTATTTATTGTTCTAGTCAGGTTGTCTCTGAACTAGTAGCAAGCTGACAAACAATGAGGTTGTATGGCCTCATTTCCGGGGAGGAACTCCTCCCCGGCCATGAGGTTATACAACCTCATGGCTGGGGAGGAGTTCCTCCCTGGCCATGAGGCTATTCAACCTCATTGTCGGGGAGGAACTCCTCCCTGGCGATGAGGTTGGACTGGCCTATGGCCTATGGGAGACTGTAAGTCTCCCATAGGCCATAGGCCAGGGCGTGCAGCCCCACCCGCACAACCATTGGCATGCGGGTGGGCCGCCAAGACGCACGCCAATACCTGTTGGCGTGTCTCACAGGCACACCAATCAGTTGGCAATTGGCGTGCCACCCGTTGGCGTGCCTGGCAACACGCCAACAGGCATTGGCATGCCCGCCAAACCCGCCAATTTGGGCTGGCGGGGGTGTCAAAGCACGCCAAACACCCCTTGTTCAGTGAACAAGCTGTTTCAAATTGGTGGAAATTTTTGAAACCCTTGTGCACGGACAAGTACAAGGATAAGTTCATTGTACTGGTTTGACATTTCTTTGGCAAAAATTCAGTAAAATTCAGTAATTTAATCAACCTTTCTGTGTATATTTCACACTAAATTTTGTCATTTTCAACAAGCACAGGATTCTGATTCCTGTTCTTTTTTAAATTAATTAAAATAGGATTGGGTGGCTGTTCTGTATTCACATTAATTCATCCAACCATGTAGCATTGGTTATCCTGACCCAGAGTATGTCATGATTTAGCTTCACTACAGTCAGATGACTGTGAAACTTTCAGCTGGTCTTGTCAAAGACCAGTGTTGCAAGTGTTAAATTTTACATACCAGATCAAGTTTCACCTGTGTAATGCCACTGTATGACCCTGTGACAGTGCGCCACAGATTTTTGAGTCCGCAAACCGGAGATAATATATCCCAACCAAGTCTTCCAACCACCAACACAAACCACACAACTCCTCCAACCAACCAAAATCAACCACCATCCACCCGGAATTGGAAGGAATTCAGGTAAGTCACCCAGGTCAATATAAATACATGACATGTTTCCAGTTACTAATGCAGCCTATGTTTGAAGGGGCAATGTCAGACATCCCCGGAAATCAGTCCAGTCAACCCAATTATGGACGTGGAGCCCACCATCATCACCCAATTGTGGCCCCACCCCCTCCAAACCCTACCCCTGCCCTACCTCCTCCACACCATGCCTCAGCTGTCCCAAATCACCTACTTCCCAAGCCACGGCAGTGGTCTGCAATACCCAGTACCAAAAAAGAGAGAAAACAAGAACAAAAAGATAAATAATGAAAATGATGATGATGGCAAACCTGAATAAGATTATTTGTAGATTTTTCTGAGTGACAAGCTCAATCATATCATATCAATAATGTTTTTTAGTTGCACACCAATACTGACACCAATAATGTAGGATAAAGATAAACCAAAAAGCAAATAATGTATCATTTGGATGGAAGTGATCAATAGAAAATGCTACATGTAGAGCTGGAGACACACACTAGGAGTAAAATACCAGACAATTCAGAAGTGATAGTTGGAAAAAGCTATTTCTATATCTTGAGAAAAAATGTGGAGTAGGTGGTGAGTAGCAAAGTAGTGGTGACGTTCTTTGTAGGTTCTTTCCCAATCCACTTTGGGGAGTCCGTCCTCACCAATATTGTTTAAGTCCATAGCACAAAAGAAGTCCAGAAAATATATACAAAGATTATCTAAAGTTTGGTGGGGCATTGGGAGATTAATCCCACCATCCACCTTTTGTTTAAGGACTTTGGCCCCAAATTCTAGCAAGGCTGAAGCATTGGCACAGGAGGCAGTCAATCTGTTGAATGTGAAGACCAATGTTGGACCAAAAACAAGCAACCCAGCTAGCATCTGGATCTGACAGGGTGTATACTTTGTGGAGAACTCATCCGTCCTTGTATGCTTTGGACATGGAAGGGTAAAGTTGGATAAGGAGCAGATATACGCCAGAGATGACATCGCCCCAACCAGGTGCTGTGACACAAGCATGAGGCCGGCATGGTTTGGTGAATTGGAATCAAATGTCCCAAGGTTCTTGTAGGTTTGTTGGAAGCCCCAGTGAGCATAGTGGACCTTTGTTGTATCTAGTGGAAGGGGTTCCCATTGGGCGCCCTGCTGTTTGAGATGACAAAATGCCCAGCATTGATGTAAAGCGGATTTGAGTCGGAGGTATGCCGTGTTGGAAGGAGAGATGAATGATGCCATATTTGAGGCCAGTGTGTGGACCTGAACTTGGTCGTTTATTGTCTTCATTTTGTTGGCTTGGACAACTTCAATCTGATCCATGTTGATCATGTCATGAGTGATCAGAGACATTGCAGTAGCAGGGTGGAGAATTTTTTCTTAACCGCCCCACAAAAGTTAGTCAGTGTCATTTATAATTAAATAGATAGTAACTAGGAGAATTACCTGATTTGCAAGCAGCCAGAGTTATTGTAATTTCCCGCCAAACTCTTTCCTTACAATTGTGGTCCAGTGGGCCATGACAAGAGGGCATTTGGGGGAGGTTTTTGAGGATATAGGCAATGTTCTTTATCATCTTCTTGGCTGATGTGATGGACCATACAATGCCACGCACCAAATTGTTGTTCAAGTTTTCTACCACTGATCTTGGAAGCAGTAGGCCTGGTGAAAATAGTTCAACGGCTGCAAAGGACAGACAGACATGAGGTCCAGAAGTGTTTAATGTTTAGAGGAGAGGGGAATTACTCACATGCATCCCGTGTGGACCTTGCAGGTGTCAGGATTATAATGAAGAGTCAAGTTGGCGCGCGCGCTCTCGGTGCTCTCAGCCACTTCAACTTAAATCAGTCCAATTCTGTCAGCCACCAAGATATTACATGTAGTATGTAACATGTAATACTTGAAACTGCAAGCTTGAATAATTATAATTATTCTTTATTTTTTATTATTAGGGGGTATCAAATATGACCAAATCCACCATTATCTAATCAACTGGTTTTGAAAATCCACCATTTTTAACAACCATGGATATCTATATAAAATGGATCAGAATTCTCAAAAGTGAAATTTTGTGGAAAAACCTAATTGACTGGTTTTAATTGTGGATTTGGTCATATTTGATACCCCCTATTATATTTTATTACATTAATAGTCTTAACAAAACACAATTTAGACCTTTACATTTTATCAAATGGTACAATAGGCTAACAATTAGAGACTGGCTCAGTAATAACTATTATAAACTTAAGGACCTGAGTTCAAGCCACACTCATGACAACATTCTATAAAAATCATTTGATTAAATCATATCTATTTTTTTCTAACAAAATTAAGTTATAATTTAATTAATGAAAATCTTTGGAAAATTAATTTTCAAACATGCAATAAATGGATAAATAACCATTTATTGGCATAGTTTTCTTCTTGAAAATCCTGGAAGATCCAAGATTAAACCATAGTAATTTACAGTATTTTCACGCTCTGTGATGCCAAGGGCTGGTATCCTTCTAGCTACACAAGGTGCAAGGCAAAAAACAATATGGAATAAGGGTTTTTTGGGTGATTTTTAATATCTTTTTTATTAATATAAAAGATATTAAAGGTTTTTAGGAGGGGCCTGCAAGCAGGGGTGGTTGAGTTCCCTCCAAAGGTTATTTAAGACCTTAATAAACTGGGGCCTGCAAGCAGGGGTGGTTTAGATCCCAGTGATAATAGTGGTTGAAAAGGGCCACAACTCCTGAAGGAAAAAGACTTACTGTAGGCCTTAAGGGGGGGAGTGGGAACTTTTCAGAGGGAAACTGGACAGCTTGAAGCGGTTGGAAAGGTGTGGTGGACAGCTGGACAGGGTGGAAGTTGAGAGAAAGAGGCTTTGAGTCTTGAGGACTGATTTACTGGGCAGGACACTAGTAGGCTGGACTGGTGAAATGCTGGTGGTAAATATGATAAAGCTGGGGAATCAAAATACAGGGGGAAGAAAGGGCCTCTTAAATGCCTTTTTGGAGCCCTGATGGCGAAACATCAAGTTTTATTTTGGCTATGGGAACACTACAAGGAATGAGTTATCCTTAGTAGAAATAAATGATGTAATTTATCAAATTATTACATGTACAGGCTGTAAATAATTGATACAGTCTGTCAGTCATCTGTAGACATCATCTGAGGGCTCTTCAAGAGCTCTTAGTTTGATGTACAACATGTATTGATCACTTGATCAATAGAATAAAAAAGAAATAATCAAATTATAGTACAGAATCTTATTTCTGTTTAATTTGGTTATTTCATATGTAAGGTTCTGTACCATGAGAGTTCTTGTCATACTTGAATGGAGGGCGCTTTTACAGCTCTCCATTCAATTATTTGACAAGCAAACATCTTGGGAAAAGTGTCAACATTTATTATTTTCCCGTGATTAAATAAGCTTGTCATTTATTTTAATTGTACAAGTTCTTTTAGACTTGTTTGAAGTATTCTGATATTTTCTTTATCCCCTGTTTCGTGTCTTTAATGTTTTATGATATTATTTAACTTATACTGTATGTATTTGTATAAGTTAATAATAATACAAAGACTATAAAACAGTGTGATATTTATGTCAAATGTTATTTAATATTTTATTTATGTGTTTAAAGGATAATTACATAGTTCATTTAAGTAATTATCCCGTATATTGAGGACTTCTACTTATTATAATACTCTCATATTACATATGTTTATACCTAGTAAGTATTTTAGCGCTTAGTAGGAGTATTCTTTAAGTTAATTTTATTATTAGAAGGAGTAATTTTTCTAGGGTACTTTGGCTGAGGTACCCTAGGTTATTTTACTTGCTCTTTCAGAATATGAAATAATATTCTCACTTATCTCAAAGGTTAATGAGTTATTATTTATTTTATTATTAATTTATTTATTATATTTGTTTATAGCATTATTACTACTTAATAATGTTGATATTTTAAAATTTTATCTTTTTCTTATGTTTCTTATAATTTATGTTACAATATTACTTATGTAATAATTTCTCTTTCATATGTATTTTTTATTAATTAATTATTACTTTATTTATTGTTCTAGTCAGGTTGTCTCTGAACTAGTAGCAAGCTGACAAGTATAAAATTACACAAAATAAAGGTAAATCTTTATGTAAAGTAAAATAATTATGCAATAATTACTTATATATTAATTCCCACATGTTCAACTCTCCAGAGCAAGCGCTTTTCCAAGAACTAACCCCAAAGGAAGTTACATGTACATGTGATTAAAAATTACTTAGTTTAATTAAGAAAAATAGACATTAAATTAAATTAATTAATGTGAAATAAATATGGCATCATTTAGATTAAAAATGAAACCATATTTCACTTCTTACCACAAACAGGCTGATCAGATTCACCTGTCAACATTGCCCCAATCCCCACTGTCAAATAAATTGCAGAGGGATTAGTACATAATATTTATTATTTAAGGAGGAGGTTTCTTCGGGCATTGATAAATGCACGCCAATGGGCGCACGCCCACGCCCATCGCACGCCGATAAAAAACAAGGCGTGTGCCCCGCACGCCTTTTTTTTAATTGGCGTGCGGGCTGCACGCCCATCCTCGGGCGTGGGCACGCCTGTAGATGGGCGTGCGTGCTGCACGCCCATCTACAGGCGTGCGACACTGCAGGCGTGCAGTCGCACGCCCTCTTCAGAAACAGGCGTGCGGCTCGCCCGCCCCTTCAGAAAAGGGCGTGTGGGTCGCACGCCCTTTTTATGTGTATAGGCAGGGGGCAAGCCCCTGCCTATACACATAGATCGGCGGACCGCCGACCTATGTATATAGGAAGGGCGTGCCCCTTCCTATATACATAGAATCGGTGTGCAGTCGGCACGCCGATTCTATGTATATAGGAAGGGGCACGCCCTTCCTATATACATGCTGATGTCATGCGTACACCAGAATGTACGCATGACATCAGCATGCCCCCACCCGCCCCCTCCCCCCATCCTTTGCCGATCGGCCCTCCCCCCCCCTCCTGAAATCCCTCCCCAACCACCACCTCACCAACCCCACCACCCACCTTCCAGAACACCCACCCGTTCCGACCCACCACCCACCCAACCCAGCCTCGCCGACCGCCGACTCAAGCCGCCGGAACGACCCAGCCGCCCGACAACCTCAAGCCAGCCGCCCGACCACCTCAAGCCAGCCGCCAGGAAATCGACAAGTAAGTCGATGTCCCCCCGTCTCCCCCGTTTCCCCCGTTCCCCCAATCCTCCGCGCCCCCCGTCCCCCCTGCCCCTCACCCAAAACCCCGCCCGCTCCTGGGCCAGCTGGGCCTGGCCCAGAGGGGCCAGATGGGCCAGCTGGGCCTGGCCCGAAGGGGCCAGATGGGCCACCTGGGCCTGGCCCGAAGGGGCCAGATGGGCCACCTGGGCCTGGCCCAAAGGAGCCAGATGGGCCACCTGGGCCTTGCCCAAAGGGGCCAGATGGGCCAGCCAAAAGGGGCCAGATGGGCCACCTGGGCCTGGCCAAAAGGGGCCAACTAGAACCAGTGGCCCCTATGGACACATTCAAGGTGTGAATGTGCCACTAGGCCCCCTTGCAAGCCCCCCATTGCACCCCAGGCCCAGGAAAAATGTGCAAGGGACACATCTTGGCCTAAAGGGCCCCGGGAAATGCCCACAGATGCATATCAGGCCCCAAGTCCCCCGTCTAAGCCCCCTACACACCCAAAGTGCCCCCCCAAACCCCCCGCAAGGGCTGATATTCCCCTTTCTCATATTCTCACTGCAAAAGGTACTTAATTCCAGGAGCAGCAGCTGACATCTGTTTTACTTTGCAATCCAACCAACAGCACCACCGTTTTCTCCTCCTCCATCAAACTTTAGACGTATTTCCACGCAACAACAATGTCTGGTAGTCATGAACAATCACGTAAGTTCTGTTTCCTCATAAGATGTATGACAATAAACCTCCTGCTTACCACTTTCCACCCCAAAACACTGCAAATCAGGTTTGGACTTCTGGCAAAAATGCACTGAGCTTGCTCAGCATCCCGCATGCAGTCCCGAGGAATACAAGTATCTGGAAGTTCTCGCCAACAAAATAAAAGCCAAATACGAGCAGTCAGACGATGAGGGTCATGAGTCCTCAACTCGCCCAGCTCCAACAAACATGTTTGACCCCCCAGCTAGCCAAACCATCCTACATTCCACTCCTAACGTCAACCAACCACCTCCTAACCTCAACCGATTCATTCCTTGGTTTCCTGATCTTCCCAAAGACCTCCCACCACCTCAAACAACCGCTCCACAACTGTCAGATTTTCTCTCAGCAAACAATGCGGCACCAACACTTCATCGCACACCAGAACCCACTTGAATTAACAACATACCAGCTCAATGGGACAACGAACCCGCTCCATTTGACAACGGCTTGCCCAACGTTATGAACCCAGCATATGGCCCCATCCACCCAATAAGATCACCCAGGCGCAACAGCAAAGGCGAAAGCACCTTTCTCACCACCTCTAATGAGGCTTACCTTGATGGTATAACTACCGCCATGGAATCCGAAAATGCCAAACGAGCCTTGCATAACTTATCACAAAACCGTGATGACAATATAAACGACCCGGATGCCGAGGGGGAAACCGACCCTGAAGAATTGGGAATCAACCCTCCAGCCTCACAAGTCTCTTTGCCGTACAACCATCGTGCAGCCCCACACCCACATTCCACTATCGTTGAAAGTCACCCACTCCGGGCTCGCTACCGCTATCCAACTGCAATATTTGTTGATCCTACATCCAATGATCCTACATCCAAAAAATCCCGGCATCACACCCCAAGTCCAGACAATCCTCCCTCATGTGGTGGAAGCCCAGTCCCTCAACAGGGCTCCTCTACCTCTCATCAACAGATTGTGCGTATCGACCCAAGGGAAACCGGCCCAAACTTCCCAAGCCACCTATTCACTCCTCACCCAACTGTCCTAACGGCCGAACACTTGAAAGGCATGAAGTTCTCCCGCACCGCAACCACTAGTGCAGTGGACAGTTCCAGTTCATTGCCCAGCTCCAGTTCAAACCCCAGCAAGAGGTCAACAGGCCCTCCTCGCCCTGCAAGGTCCACACGGGATGCATGTGAGTCATCCCCCTCTCCTCTAAACATTAAACACTTCTCAAACTCATGTCTGTCTGTCTGTTGCAGCTGTGGAACTATTTTTACCAGGCCCACTGCTTCCAAGATCAGTGGTAGAAAACTTGAACAACAATTTGGCGCGTGGCATTGCATGGTCCATCACATCAGCTGAGAAGATGATAAAGAACATCGCCTATGTCCTCAATCACCTCCCCCATATGCTCTCTTGTCATGGCCCAATGGACCACAATTTCAAGGAAAGAGTGTGGCGGGACGTTACAATAACTCTGGCTGCTTGCAAATCAGGTAATTCTCCTAATTACTATCTATTTATTTAAAAATGACACTGACCAATTTTTGTGGTGCAGTGAAGAAAAAATCCTCCACCCTGCTACTTCAATGTCTCTGATCACTCATGACATGATCAACATGGATCAGATTGAAGTTGTCCGGGCCAACAAAAGCAAGACGATAACCAACCAAACTCAGGTACACCCACTGGCCTCAAACATGGCATCATTCATCTCTCCTCCTGACACGGCATACCTCCGACTCAAATCTGCTTTACATCAATGCTGTGCTTTTCGTCATCTCAAACAGCAGGGCGCCCAATGGGAACCCCTTCCACTAGATACAACAAAGGTCCACTCTGCTCACTGGGGCTTCCAACGAACCTACGAGAACCTGGGGACATTCGATGCCAATTCACCAAACCTTGGCGGCCTCATGCTTGTGTCACAGCACCTGGTGGGGGAAATGTCAGCTCTGGCGTATATCTGCAGCTTATCCGACTTTACCCGGCCACGTCCAAAGCATACAAGGACGGATGAGTGCTCCACAAGGAATACACCCTCTCAGATCCAGATGCTAGCTGGTCTGCTCGTTTTTGGTCCAACATCAGTCTTCACATTCAACAGACAGACTGCCAGCAATGCCAACGCTTCAGCCTTGCTAGAATTTGGGGCCAAAGTCCTTAAACAAAAGGTGGATGGTGGTATTACTCTCCCAATGCCCCACCAAACTTTAGACAATCTGTGTATATATTTTCTGGACTTCTTGTGTGCTATGGGCTTCGATAAGATTGGTGAGAATGGACTCCCCCAAGTGGATTGGGTAAGAACCTACAAAGAATTTCACCACTACTTTGCTACTCACCACCTACTCCACATTTTTTCTCAAGATATAGAAATAGCTTTGTCCAACTATCACTTCTGACTTGTATGGTATTTAACTCCTATCCTGTGTCTCCAGCTCTACATGTTGCATGTTCTATTGATCACTTCCATCCAAATGATACATTATTTGCCTTTTGGTTTATCTATTTCCTACATTATAGGTGTCAGTCTTGGTGTGCAACTAAAACTTATTATTATACATATGATATGATACTAATAACTGAAAATTGTATTAATGATCAGTTAAAAGTATGATTACCTAACTTTATGCTTACATACTCATATACATATGCTTACCCCCAACTTCCAGTCACGGAAATGAGGTGTTGTGTAAATTAGGGGAGATAGTATAAATACAATGTATTTTACTCAAACCCCGTGCACCGCAGTCCGCATACCTTGAAGTTCAACCCGTGTGACTGAAAGCCCGCGCCAAAGTTCGAATATAAGCCCCCGCGCAAGCATCAGGCCCCTTACAGGCTCTCAGCTTGGCACGCGGACTGCGAAGTCATCCAAGGTACACCCAAAGTAACAAAAACACGCCCAATTAAATTCATCACATAAGTTACACATGTAATGAAGATTAATGGGGACTAAATAAATGATTATACCAGATTGTATTATTATTTAGACATATAAATAAAATTATATTGACTGAACAAACAGTACAAATAATACTGCGGCTTATTATAAAATACAAATAAGCCACTAGTATTAATCTATAACAACCAGTACTAATGTACTACAGACTGTAAGTCAACATAAATAAATAAATAAACTAATAATATCAATTGGTGACGTGGATTCAAAGCAGGGGCTGCTGACGCTTCACCAAGAAAGCAAAAATGGCCAAAATGTGGTCCAAATATCCCACAAGTTGGCCAATAATACCTACAGGGTCCCCAGAGGGAACTCAAGACTATTTAAGGAGGTCTTCAACCGCCCAAATAAAGCTCCTCATGCTTTTTTATACCCACCAACAACCTTACCCATGTATTATTAGATATACAACTTTTTAAAACAGTATGGTAAGCGTATTAGTAGTTATTAGCCCTGTCTTCCCCAACAACTCTACAGTGACCATCCAGCTCCACCATCCACCCATCAAAGCGCCCAAAACTGTCCAGTTTCACCCTGAATATGCCCAAGATCCCTCAAGGTTTATTACTAGTAAGTAATAACCCTTTTCTTGGAGATATTCCCCACTTACCTTTCCTGGTATTAAGCCACCCCTGTGTCAACAGGCCCCAGTGTTCCAGGTACATAAATCCTCTGCAATTTATTTGCAAGCACCTGAGAGAGATTTAAACCACCCCTGATTTATCAGGCCCCTATTATATTAAATTTATTTAATATAATTATTACCTTATTTTTCCTATTTTTCCTCTAAAGTTTACGTCACAATTCCCCCGTTTTATTTGGGAATTATAACCTTAAAACCTTACCCAGAGCAATATCACTCTTTCCTTGTATCCTTGCACCACTTGTAGCTAGAAAGACTTGTCGTTGGCATCAAGGAGGCTGACAATATTCAGGAGTAATGTTGACAGCCATTACTCTGCTTTCATTTATGGAAACAAATTTAATATAGTAATTACAAATCAGAGGAGGGGTGTTACATTGGCTTGCAAGTTTTGGAGTAAAGAAGTGTGGCTGGTTCAATGATGCTCAACCAACCAGCAGCTTGGCTCTTTGGAAATGATCTAGGTATGGACGGTGGAGGGAAAGGTACTAGGCCACGCTTGACTATAACATGTATCCAGTGATTCCCGTTAATTAGTGCAAGGTAGATTGGGCTTGCTGGTTTGGGGTCGGGTGCAACAGTTGAAGGGAGAAACGTCATGCAGCCAGCTGCTTGGTCGTTTGTGAGGAACACCACTGGCCTATTGTATGCATTAGCCAGAATAGGACCACCATCAAGCCTGCCCATCCACTTGGAAGTGGGCACTGGTCCCTTGGGATTCTCCACACAAATGCTGTCGTAGGTCTTCTCGAACATTTCTGGTCCACCTAGCTTCCTCGTCCAAAGTGCCCTGTTGATCTCCAGCTCGTGTAACATGTCCAATCGCACTTGATACCACCCATTGTCTCTAGCATACGGGCCCTCGGGTTTTTCAGCAGCCAATGCATGTGCCACACAAGAATACCCACAGTTGCCATCGCCTTTTGGGTTATAACTTGATTGGACATACTTAATGACCCAAGGAGGTAACTCCTCAACCTGGGGGAGATGAGGGCAAATTCAGCATAAGCACAAGAGTGTGAGTAAATTGCTTTGCTCTCATGAGTAATCATCATGAATTCACACTATGTTCACTTACTGATTTATCAGACATAACCTCTTTAGAGGCTTGAGCCAGTGTCCCTAAGGTGGGACCACTTTTTACAACCATACTTTCATCCTGAATTCAACCAGAAAAGCCAATCAGTTATAATGTTGACTCATTGAATGGGCTCATCCTAACCCTTGAATTTACCTCCAAAGTCGGTGGCCTGGGGGGGTCATTGGCCTGATAATCACCTTCCGTATGGGACATAGGAATAGCATCCTGATTTGCAAAAATACAACAGAACAATTAGGCCAATCACTATTAGGAGAATCTTGTTGGTTTGATTAAAGGGGCTTACCAGGGAAGTTGACATTGAAGTCCCGGCAAGAGGAATATCAATCGGATTGTCCTCTGCAAATTCACATGCATCTCCTTCAGACCCAAAGGGATCTCCATCACTGCCATCAGATTGATCAATGGATGAGTCTGGTACTCCACTAGATGACCCAGAATGACTGCCTTCTGCGGAGCTCCCTTTTGCCAAAGACATCTGACTCATTGCAGATGATACTGAGGGCTTTTCTTCCATACGGCGTTGGGACTTGGGCCGGTCGGAAGTGGTGGGACTTGCTTTCCGCTTATGTGACGTGCGGCCTGGTTGGTAGTCTTTGTTGGCTGCATACGTAGATGGTAGCTGCGACTTTGGAGGTCGGCCTCGTTGCTTGGCCACACACGGTGGGCTCTCATTTTCTTCTTCAGAAGATGTTGCGGGATCAGGAGCCTTTCTTGGTCGGCCTCGGGGTTTTGGGGCGGTCAGTCTGGCCAAGGTGGGCAGCTCATCAGGGTCTTCCATTGATGAGCTGCTATCTTGTTGCAACTCGTCTGTCCTTCTCCGTCCCGCTTGATTCTGACTGGTCCTTGTGCGCTGTTTCCCTTTGGCTGTCTGTGCCTTTTCAATCTGAGACTCCACGATTTCTGCCTGAGTAGGATCTTGGGTTTGCACACGGCGGCTTCCATTCTTCTTCTTCCAAGGTTGATTTGGTTTGGATTTTTGTCTGATGGGGTCTGGCTCAATCAGTGGGACCACATGTGTGTTTGCAACAACTCGACAGAAATTCTTCATCAGTGCCGGCAAAGCTGTGGAGGGGTGAGATTCCAAGATCTCCTGCTTTAGCGCCTCAAAATCATCGTCAAAGTTATACGGCTCCTCATCAAGGTTCTGTAATTTAAGCAAGGTCAAACAGGATTAGCCAATGGGTTATGGAGGAGGGGGCAGATTTATACACTGACTGGTCCATCAGGGTTGTAACACAATTGCCACTGGGGATGAAAGTCCGCTGGTTCCACATCACCCTTCTCTTCAAGAAACTTTTCAATCAAGTGTGCACATGGGACCCCCATTCCCGCATTGAAGTTCCCCGTACACTGCCTGACCGGATCATCACGTTTGGCCTTTGTTGAATATTGTGATCCACAGTGTTCCCAATATCAGCACATCGGATAATGACTTGGTAGCCTAGTTGGTAAAGGCAGCACTTCTAGTATAGTGTCTTAGCTTCTGCTAAGGTCGCTGGTTCAAATCCTGCTCAAGTCAATCATTTTCTGCTAAATTTCTGAAAAATGCTTTGTTAATTCTAACAGCCTTCTTCATTTTCAAGTACTTATTGTACTCTCTGATTGCCAATTTGAGGGCATGGGTTGAGATCTTGGTGTGAAGCGGCTTGAAAACATTTGGGAGTCCAGATAGCCCTTTGATCCTTTCATGGCCAATGGTGACCTGTGCTTTGTCCAGTTGCCGGTCCACAGCTGATGAAATGGTCAGGAAGAGCGTAGCAAAGTCGATCTTGCCAGATGTCACGTATGTTTTGAGCCAGCTATGAGCTGATTCACCTCTAGATGACGTCAGATTCCCCAAGTGCGGGGTTTTCCCAGCCCATGCAGCCATGAATTGTTTGCGACAGGGCAGAACATGGTTCTGAAGGTATTCCAGAACATTTGCTCGTTCCCTGAGGTCCACCTGAAGCTTTCCCCAAGCTGTGTCGAATGAGGGTTCGTCCGGTGCGTATGTAACCTCGTGCCATAGCTTCATGAAATTCGTCCATTCGTCTGCCTCGGATGCAAAAGCCTGTTTGCAGTTGGTGACAATGTTCCAATCAATGTGCCAGGCGCATAGGTTGGAGGTTGCATTTGGGAAGTGCTCCGCAATTGCATTTCGGAGAGCCACCTCTTTGTCCGTCACAAAGACCTTTGGAGAGCTCTCTGGTTCCCATACCGACCTGCAAGAATTGATAGGTGTATGTAAAATTACCATCAGATTATCAATCTCATACTAAAAAAGACAATCACCACACTCACTTCAACTTATTCAGAGCCCAAGAGTATGCCGCATTTTTCTCATTCCTCATGAGACAAAATCCAATTGAGAACGAGCTGTTCGTGCAGGTCTGGCCAACAACATGCAGTAAGGGGTACTTGCAGAGGTTGGTCTTGTAGGTGCAGTCAATATTAACCACATGATGGAACTTGCGAGCAAGTAACATTGATCCAGGGTGCGCAAACCATAGCTTTCCGTCATCATCGTAAACTTCATTGTGAACCCAGTTGGAGCCTTTGAGGCATCGTAGAAGATGGTTGATGGGGGTGTCGCCGGCCCTCCGCTGTATCTTCTGCGCTGCTTTTGTGTTGTAAATTTGTCCTGTTTGTGACAAAGCGTCCCTCAGTCGTACTCAGCTGCCGGGCAATTGCCTGTGGTTGCAAACCAAGAGAGGCCAGTTGAGCCACCTCTGCTTGGCCCTCTGCCCCAAGTGTCTTGTGGATGGCCTCGTAGTTGTGCTGGATGACATTGTGGTTGTGAGGGACAGTCTTGCTGCGGAGATCCCAATAGTCGTTTTCACGGTTCTTGGCACATGAACAGTGGCCCGAAATCTTGAAGGCGCATCCAACTCGCTTATTACGTGATTCACGAGCCCGACAGGAGTCCACGGTGGTAGTGTCTTCTCCAGCCAGTGAGCAGGCAAGGTAAATGTTCTTCCCCGCCTTGGATTTTGAGACCGCCAGCCAATAACCATGCTCGGTGGCCCATGTGGACACAAATTTCTTCAGATCGTCAACACAGGTGAACAGGTATTCAGGTGGAGGGTCCATCGGCTCTACAAAATTAATTCCCATGAGCATCCATTGGACACAGTATGATAAATCAATGAGGCACTGACCTCCCACAGGGTAGTCAAACAATCTGACATCCTCACTGGTCAGTAGGGCTTTGGGCAAAGCATTTCCATCCGGGAGATTTGGGGCCATCAACAAGTCATTGGTGTGGTGCGCAGATGCACTGGGATCTGTACAGTAAAACATTGGTAAGAACACCGCAAAGGACTTTTCTGAGTGAAAGCTACAATCACCTTGGGGATTTTCCTCAGTCATTGGAGAGGGAACAGACATTTCCAGGGGGATTGGGGAGGGAACAGACATTTCCTGGGCGGTTCTTGCAGGAGCCAGGACTGCAGACGGTACCACAGATGTTGTAGAGTTGGAACCACCTGATTCATCAATAAATAGTCAGCTCCCAATAAAGCAACTTTACCAGAGATACTAAGACCCACCTTGAGCTTGATCCTCATTGGTTTGGGTGGGAAAAGAGGGAGAAGGCAGGTCATTTGCAGAAGGCAGGAAATTGTGGGGAAAAGCTAATGATTTGCAGTTTGTCAGCTCTCAATAAATATACATTACAAGAGAAAGTTAGACCTACCTTGAGCTGTATTGTCAGGCATTTGAGGGACAACCAAGGAAGCCAGTGGATCAATTGCTGTAGGTAGCTGCGCGGATGGGGCAGGCGGACTTAAAGAGTCAAGCAGAGAATTGATTTCGACAGCGGATAGGTTGGTGTTGTTGTCCCAGTAGTATGTGGGCTGGTTGATGGACGGGTTTCTGGGTATTGATGCAGACAGGTTGCTGGGTATTGATGGTGGGTGTTGGATTGGTTGGGGGGCATTCCAGTTGTTGGAGTACATTTCCTGCTGTAATGTATAGGAGGTTGGTTGATTGGGTTGGTGGGTGGGAGGAATGTTGGACGTCTGTTGCAGGGGGATTGCTGGATTGGTGTAGTTTGGAAAGTTTGGATTGAGTTGGCTGGTGACTGGAATGTGAGGAAAGGCTGTACTATTGTTATAGGAGGCCGTTTGGGATGATTGGTGGGGGGGAAGGTTGTTGTATGGGTTGAAAGATGGTATTTGGTGGCCCATATGGGGTGCAGGTTGCCCGTGATTTGGAATTGGAAAGGCCATTGAGTTTGACGGGTATGCGGGGTGGCCATGGTTGGTGAAGCTGGGGTGTTGGTTTGTGGGATTATGTGTGATTGGGGGTATTGAGGATGCGGCAGCATTGTGTAGGTAATTGGGGAAGCCGGGGAATTGATCAGACGTTTGAGGGGGGATGGAGGGGTTGGATGGGACCTGGAACCAAGGGGGTTGCCCAAATGGAACTGGTGGTTGCAGCTGATGGAGGCAGGAGGAAGGACTGTGTGAGAAAGTTATTTAAGTAGAAGAATTGGGCTGTGTGTGCTTACATGCTGTGCCAAGTGAGACTGGGTGACATTAGGCTGACCACTGGCATGCATTATTGCATTAGGGTATTGGGGGTGCGGCTGATTGTGGACGCCATATGGGTTGGGAGATACGTGGTAGTAGGAGGAGTTTTGGCCTGGCTGAGACATTTTCTGCTGTAAATAACGGCCAGAGTGAGTAATTTTGGATGATATTTACTTTGATAGACATGCACTTACACTGCTGGAGGGTAATAAAAGTTGATGCGAAGAAAACTTGCTGATATCTGTGCGTTCAGAGGAACAAGAAGAAATAATCAGCTGGCATGAAAATAATAATAATGAAGATGTGGAGGGATTAATTGGATCTGAGTGGAAGAACATCAAGTGCTGGTGTGCCCGTCCGGGGCTTGGACAAGGGGAATGGGGCCCTTGGATACCTATGCGGAGATATAAAGGGGCCCTGGCCTAACATGTCAAACTTGGGCGGCTGGGAGCACAGTTGGCTCCTTTTGGCCAGTCATAGTGGGCCCTGTTGGCCCCTTTACTAGGCCCTTTGGGGCTTGTCCCACTGTCAATACAGGGCCTAATGGGCCCTGAGTAAATTTTTGGTTTTTTTATCAGAATCTTTTTTTTTCTTGATTTATTTATTTTATTTTGATTTTTATTTTATTTTTATTTGTATTTTATTTATCTTATTTTTATTTTATTTTATTTTATTTATTTTATTTTATTTTTATTTAATTTTATTTAATTTTATTTTATTTTATTTTTTATTTTATTTTTTTTTTTTTTATTTTTTTATTTTTTTAATTTTTAATTTTTAGTTTTTTTTTATCTTACGGCGGCACGGGGCGCACGGGGCGCACGGGGGGCTCAGGGGGCACGGGGGGCTCAGGGGGGCTCAGGCAGGATAAAAAAAAAAACCCACATTTGGGTGGGTCGGGTGGCTTGGCTCGCTCGGATCGGGTCGGGTGGGTTGGATTGGGTTGGGTGGGTCGGCTTGGGTCGGGTGGGTCGGCTCGGGTCGGCTGGGTTGATGTGGAGGAGGTGCTGTGAGGTGGGGGGGAAGTGATCGAGTGAGGTGGTGGTTGCGGTTGAAATCCGCGGGGGGGGAGGGGGGGGTGGGGGGCGGGGCGGGCATGCTGATGTCATGCGTACATTCTGGTGTACGCATGACATCAGCATGTATATAGGAAGGGCGTGCCCCTTCCTATATACATAGGTCGGCGGTCCGCCGATCTATGTGTATAGGCAGGGGCTTGCCCCCTGCCTATACACATAAAAAGGGCGTGTGGGTCGCACGCCCTTTTTATGTGTATAGGCAGGGGGCACGCCCCTGCTTATACACATAAAAAGGGCGTGCGACCCACACGCCCTTTTCTGAAGGGGCGGGCGAGCCGCACGCCTTTTTCTGAAGGGGGCGTGCGACTGCACGCCTGCAGTGTCGCACGCCTGTAGATGGGCGTGCAGCACGCACGCCCATCTACAGGCGTGCCCACGCCCAAGGATGGGCGTGCAGCCCGCACGCCGATAAAAAAAAGGCGTGCGGGGAACACGCCTTTCGTTTATCGGCGTGCGTTTGGCGTGGGCGTGCGCCAATGGGCGTGCAAATATCAATGCCCGGTTTCTTCACCAAATTGAAGACATCCTCCCCCCATCAATCTCAACCTACACCAGATAACTTATTACAAGGTACAAAGGCGCTCACCTTCTCCTGTAAGTAAGGAGGACTGGCCTTTATTTATATACTATCTTAATTAGTTGAAATTCTTCAAACAAATCCCCCCCCAATCAATTAGATACATTTAATTGATTGGAAGAACCATGTTTAAATCTGGTTAGACCTTCAGAGGATTTATTCTCACTACTGAAGTTTTGGCAGCAGGGTAATAACCTGTTTTTATTTGATACTTAGTGTTTTATGACACTTTAGTTATTATTCTTATTGGTAATTGGTTCATTACACTTCATAAGTGTAATATTATTTGTCAGCCTCCCTGATTCCAAGGACAAGTCCTTCTAGCTACAGGTGGTGCAAGAATGTATAGAAAAGAGTGGTAAACTCTGGGCAAGGTACAAGAGTTACAATTCCCAAATAATATGGGGGAATTTTGACGTAAAATTTAGAGAAAAAGGTGGTAATAATTATATTAAATAAATTTAATATAATTAAAACCAGAGGGGCCTCATAAATCAGGGGTGGTTTAGATCCCTCTAAGGTATCTTACAAATAAATTGCAGAGGATTTAGGTACCTGGAACACTGGGGCCTGTTTGGAACAGGGGTGGTTTAATCCCAGGAAAGGAAAGTGGGGAATATCTTCAAGAAAAGGGTTATTACTTACTAGTAATAAACCTTGAGGGATCTTGGGGATATTCTGGGTTAAACTGGAAAGTTTGAAGCGCTTGGATGGATGTATGGTGGAGCTGGATGGTCACTGTGAAGTTGTTGGGGAAGACAGGGCTAAAGAATAACTACTAAGAAGCTTACCAGACTGTTTTATAAAGATATATATCTAATAGGAAGTGGGTAAGGTTGTTAGTGGGTATTGGGAAGCATGAGGAGCCTTCTTTGGGCAGTTTGAAGAGCTCCTTAAATAGTCTTGAGTTCCCTCTGGGGACCCTGTAGGTATTATTGGCCAACTTGTGGGATCTTTGGACCACATTTTGGCTATTTTTGCTTTCTTGGTGACGCTTCAGCAGCCCCTGCTTTGAATACACGTCACCAATTGATTTTATTATGATATTTATTCATTATCTATTCATTCATATTGATGTACAGTATGTAGTACATTAGTACTATTTGTTGTGGATTTGGACCGAACTTGGCCTCCCTGTGGACCTTTGGTTTAACGATCCATGCCCTGCAGCCAAACGGGCAGAAGAAGCTCATCCTCGGTTTGATTTTGAACATCACCTCCATTGGCGATGTTTTGCCTTTGCCCAAGGATGGTAGGCAGTTTGTGATCGCTGTCGCTGTCTTCACCGCTTCACCCCACCACTCTGCAGCCATGTTGGCTTGCATCAGGATTGTTCGAGTCATCTCAATTATTGTACGGTTGGCTCTCTCAGCGTAACCGTTGTGCTGCGGAGTGTATGGTAGTGGCTTATTAGTATTTATAATAAGTCACAGTATTGTACTGTTTTGTTTACTCAATATGTTTTATTTAAATGTATAAATAAATAATACCATTCAATATATTTAATTATTCAGTCCCCAGTCATCTTCATTACATATGTAACATGTGTCATGAGGTCACTGGGGTGTGTTTTTGCTGATTTGGGTGTACCTGAGTGACTGTGGAGTCCGCGTGCCAAGCTGAGAGCCTGTAAGGGGCTTGATGCTTGTGCGTGGGCTTATATCCCAACTTTGGCGCCGGCTTTCAGTCACGCGTGTTGAACTTCAGGTTATGCAGACTGCGGTACGCGGGGTTTGAGTAAAACACGGTGTATTTACACTATCTCCCCCAATTTACACAACACCTCATTTCCGTGACTGGAAATGGGTTTTAAGCATATGTGTATGTATATATAAGCATAAAATAATGCAAGTGCCATTTTTATTAAAAGGTACTTGCTAATTCTTATTAGTTAATTTACATAGTGAAGGAGTGAGAATTAGGGGTACCTGTGAGTGAGGTACCCTAGGTTAATTTTAGTTTAGATTCAGAATATCAAATAATATTCTAACTATTATTTGATATTCTATGTATTTTATATCAATTTTTGTAGAGAAAACTTGTGACAGGTTGCTCTGTCATAGTAGCAAGCTGACATTATTCTTTTAGTCCTTACTGTACACGCCACAACAAGTGGAGCAGAGTACAGAAAGCTGACAAGTTCAAACATCACTGAACCTTCCTCATCTCGCCTGGAACCTACACATTCCTCAAACACTCAACGAACAAGATTTGATAAATCAACATCATCTTCTCTTTGTTGTCGCGAGATCATCAGCTGCAAGTTGGACGAGTAGTGGTAATTGTCTCTCTATTTCATCTCTCATAGCTGCTTGTAACTGATCAGTTGTTGTACAGTCTCCTCCTCTTGCTTTCTGTTTGTGTTTGTTTCTTTTATCTTAATTGTCTTGTCCATCAAACCCAGTGATCCTTTAGGTACTTTTCATTTCTTATCATGTCTTGTTCTTTTCTCTATTGTTCACTGAAATAAAACTTAGTTTCGCCTCAAATTCTCTTAGCAGGGAGAGGGACTGTTGACCTCTTTCTGGGGTTTGAACTGGAGCTGGGCATTGAACTGGGCGTCGTGACAGATCAGTTGAGCTCCTGGAGATGTGTGGGGCCGCAGGATGTTTGTATGGAAAGAGAAGTGTGAGGCTGGAGGGTTGATTTCTGATTCTTCAGGGTCTGTTTCCCCCTTGGCATCCGGGTCTTCTATATTGTCATCACGTTTTGAGATGAGGGACGCAAGCCTAATTTGGCATTGCTGGAAGTTATACCATCAAGGAAAGCCTCACCACAGGGGATGAGATAGCTGCTTTGGCTTTGCCTTTGCTGTTGCGCCTGGCCAATCCTTGTGGGTAGATGGAGCCATATGCCGGGTTCATGACGTTGGGCCAGCCATTGTCAAATTGAGCAAGTTTGTTGTCAAATCAAGCTGGTTTGTTGTCAATTTGAGTGGGTTCGTTGTCAATTAAAGGGGGTTCCTCCACTGGTGTGGGATGAATCTTTGGTGCTGCTTTGTCTGCTGAGAGAAAAGCAGAGATATTTGGACAGGTTGTACAAGGTGGAGGGAGTTCATTGGGAAGATCAGGAAACCAAGGAATGAATGGGTTGCGGTTTGGAAGTGGGTGGTTGGCATTAGGAGTGGAATGTTGTATGGTTTGGCTAGCTGGGGGGTCAAATGTGTTTGTTGGAGCTGGGTGTCAGCCTATTTGATGTCAAGAGTACCCCTTCTAGCTACACAAGGTGCAAATAAGATATAAAGAGCAAAGAAAGCTCTGGGAGGATTTATAAAAGAGTAATACCAATATGGATATGAGGTTATGAGGGGTTTTAATAAGAAAAAGATGATTAATTATATTAAATAAATTTAATATAATTAAAAATATGAGGGGCCTGATAAATCAGGGGTGGTGTAATCCCTCAAAGGTATCTTGCAAGCAGAGGATTTAAGTACCTGAAAACACTGGGGCCTGTAATGTCAGCCTCCCTGATGCCAAGGACAAGTCCTTCTAGCTACAGGTGGTGCAAGAATGAATGGAAAAGAGTGGTAAACTCTGGGCAAGGTACAAGATTTACAATTCCCAAATAATATGGGGGAATTTTGACATAAAATTTAGAGAAAAAGGTGGTAATAATTATATTAAATAAATTCAATATAATTAAAACCAGAGGGGCCTGATAAATCAGGGGTGGTTTAGATCCCTCTAAGGTATCTTACAAATAAATTGCAGAGGATTTAGGTACCTGGAACACTGGGGCCTGTTTGGAACAGGGGTGGTTTAATCCCAGGAAAGGAAAGTGGGGAATATCTTCAAGAAAAGGGTTATTACTTACTAGTAATAAACCTTGAGGGATCTTGGGGATATTCTGGGTGAAACTGGACAGTTTGAAGCGCTTGGATGGATGGATGGTGGAGCTGGATGGTCACTGTGAAGTTGTTGGGGAAGACAGGGCTAAAGAATAACTACTAAGAAACTTACCAGACTGTGTTATAAAGATGTATGTATCTAATAAGAGTGGGTAAGGTTGTTAGTGGGTATTGAGAAGCATGAGGAGCATCCTTTGGGCGGTTGAAGAGCTCCTTAAATAGTCTTGAGTTCCCTCTGGGGACCCTTTAGGTATTATTGGCCAACTTGTGGGATCTTTGGACCACATTTTGGCCATGTTTGCTTTCTTGGTGACGCTTCAGCAGCCCCTGCTTTGAATACACGTCACCAATTGATTTATTTAATGTATTTATTTATTTTGACTTACAGTCTGTAGTAGATCAGTACTGGTTTTATATATTTAATACTAGTGGCTTATTTGTATTTATAATAAGCCACAGTATTATTTGTACTGTTTGTTCAGTCAGTGTATTTTTATTTATGTGTATAAATAACAATACAATCTAATATAATTAATATATAGTCCCCAGTAGTCTTCATTACATATGTAAACTGTGTAATGAGGTTACTGGGGCGTGTTTTTGTTGATTTGGGTGTACCTGAGTGACTGTGGAGTCCGCGTGCCAAGCTGAGAGCCTGTGAGGGGCTTGATGCTTGCGCGGGGGCTTATATCTCAACTTTGGCGTGGGCTTTCAGTCACGCGGGTTGAATTCAAGTTCTGCGGACTGCGGTACGCGGGGTTTGAGTAAAACACGGTGTATTTACACTATCTCCTCTAATTTACACACCACCTCATTTCTGTGACTGGAAATGGGGTTTAAGCATATTTATTTGTACCTATAAGAATTAATTAATGCAAGTGCCTTTTTCATTAAAAGGTACTTGTTAATTCTTATTTGCTGATTTACATAGTGAAGGAGTGAGAATTAGGGGTACCTGTGAGTGAGGTACCCTAGGTTAATTTTAGTGTAGATTCAGAATATCAAATAATGTTCTAGCTATTATTTGATATTCTATGTATTTTTATAATAATTTTTTAGAAAACTTGTGACAGGTTGTCTGTCATAGTAGCAAGCTGACATGTAAACAGGGGTGGTTTAAATCCCAGACAAAGATGGGGGAGAATCTCAAGAGAAAGGTTTATCTACTTACTAGTAATAAATTACCTTTAACAGTCTTGAGGTTCTTCCAGGGGGAAATTGGACAGTTGGAAGCGCTTGGAAAGGGTGTTGGAAGGGCTAGATGGACACTGGGCAATTTCAAGGAGAGTAAGAAGGGGCTAAAGAACATATACTAGGACCTTACCAGACAGAATACAATAATAAAGCTATGTAAGTGGGGTAAAGGTTGTAGTATATATGTTAAAGCATGGGGAATCAAAATACAGGGGTAACAAGGGCCCTCAAATGCCTTTCTGGAGTCCTGATGGCGAAACACAGGATGAATTTTTGGCTATGGGAAAAATAAACAGGAAGGGTTTAAGATTTAATATAAATGTATGTAGTTGTTTAATCAAATTTCCATATGTAAAGGCTGTCTACCATTGGTACAGCCTGTCTAAGCTCTTTTGGGGGATGATAAACTCACTCCCCCCAGCGCACGCCCCACCCCCAACGCACGCCCTTGAAAAAAAGGTGTGCAGCCCGCACGCCTTTTTTTTACTGGTGTGCGGCCTGACACCCACTTTTGGGTGTCAACACGTCTACAGCGTGTGTGACACCCACCCAAAACAGGGTGTGCGGTTGCAAACCCTTTGCAAAAAAGGTTGTGCGCCTGCACAGCCTTTTATGTATATAGGTAGGGGTGTGCGTGCCCCTACCCATATACATAGAAAGGGCGTGCAGGCCGCACGCCCTTTCTATGTATATAGGTAGGGGCACACACGCCCCTACCTATGTACATACATGGGCGTGCTGACGGCACAGTCCCCATTTTTTGGGACTGTGCTGTCAGGCCGCACGGCTCAACCGGGGGGGATCCCTCCGGCCGAGGAGGTCATACAACCTCCTGGCCAAAGGGATCCCGGTCAAGGAGGTTGTATAACCTCCTCAACCAGAGGGATTCCCTCCGGTCAAAGGGGTTTACAACCTCTTTGACCGGAGGGGAATCCCTCCAGTCAAAGAGGTTGTAGGCAAAACCGAGACCGACCTGACGGCTCCCCTGTGAGGAGGTCATACAACCTCCTCAACCGGGGGGGATCCCTCCGGCAGAGGAGGTTGTATGACCTCCTTGACCGGAGGAATTCCCTCCAGTCGAGGAGGTTTATACAACCTCCTTGACCGGAGGGATCCCTCGGCAGAGGAGGTTGTATGACCTCCTCGACCGGAGGGATTCCCTCCAGTTGAGGAGGTCATACAAACCTCCTCGGCCGGAGGGATCCCCCCCAGTTGACGGAGGTGTTTATAAACTCCTCAACCGGAGGGGGATTCCAGTTGAGAGTTTATACAACAAAATCTGCAAACTGGAGGGGATTCCCTCGGTTGAGAAGTTCATACAACCTCCTTGGAACGGGGGGGATCCCTCCGGCG
>RDRW01000694.1:0-61534 GCA_007896445.1 Puccinia hordei | reverse complement strand
CCATCCTCATTGTCTATAATTGCAGGATGAGACTTTCAAACCCAGCATGAAACATTTGGATGTGTTGAGTGGTCCACAATGTTTGCAGATCAATTTCTGGGAGCTCATCACCCAGTTTCTTGGTACATCAACAGTGAGAGGTTTGGAAATAAAAGGTATCGTCGGGACCCATGGGGGATTGTTGTGTATGATGAGAATGAGCGGATCCAAGGGGATGTTCAAATGATAGTGAGTTCTGAAGGCTGCTGATGGGGGGATTGTGAGTGGCTTCTGTGATTATATTGAGAAGAAAGAGGAGCACCCCCAAGTGAAGTTTCTTGATGTGTTTGTGGAGAATGTGGTAGTGGGATTGTGATTGGCTTCTCTGATGCTTCTTCTGTGATGGCTTTCTCTGATGGCTTCTCTGGTGGCTGCTCTGATGAGACTTGCAGAAACAGAGGGCTCAAGTGATGGTGAGGTGCCCGTCTTTGTAAAACTGAAAGTTGGCAGGGTGGGATTTTTCAGTATCCTCTTAAAAGATATTGAGAAGAAGGAGGGGGAAAGTCCACGTAAGCTTTGGCTCAGAATGTTGGTCACATGTGGGTTTGATGGGTGATTATCAGGGTGTGAAGGGGAATCATGAGGATGAAAAGGTGCATAATATGTAGATAGGCTTTGGAAGGTGATGAGGTGGCTTTGACTGATGTATTGATAAAGCGTGCTTTGACGCGGGGTGAAAATCGGGAGCTGTGAAGAATGAGACATTGGTCTTTGATGTTGAGATTCATGATGATGGGGGGGGTGATGGGTGGCGAGGCCGTGGGTTGCCCGAAGGCGGTGGTAAGATGATTGTGAATGGAACCTTTGGGATTGGTTGTTGAAAGTTGAGTGGTTAAAGGTTGTAATAAGGGTCCCTAATGTTTGAGAGTCAGAAATATCATGGTGTGTGGATTGGTGGTTCACTCCAGAAGGTGGGGGAGAAATGGGTGTTGTGGATTATGGTTGGAGAAGGTATTGATCATATAAGTTGTTGGAGTCATTCACATTTCCATCAGCAGTAGGTCTCTGGGTATGACGGTCTCTAGGGGCATTTGTGAGTTGGTGAAATGAATAAAGATTGATGACGGAGTAAGTGGGAATGAATTCTATCAAAACAAATATGTAAAAGTATGACTATCAAATACTATCTAAACATGTTTTTGGTCCAAAACAAACCATAGATCTGACGAGCCAATAGGAGGTCTGATGCAAAGCTCTTGGAGGCTGAGCTCCCAAGGCCCTGGAGAAATCCCTCATCATACAAGTCTTTGGGTAAGCCTCTTGGGATTCTGGGTAACCAGCTCTTGAAATTCCTAGTGAACCAGTCTGGCAAATGTTGGTGCGGTTTTTGGGTGGGTTTTGGCGGCCGGTTTCAAGGGGTTGGGCGGGGCCAAAGTTCTTCTTGTTTTCTTCTTTCTTTCCTTTGAATTGTTATCATATCAATCCAGGCCGCGAAAGAGGAAGCAAACTTGGAGCACCACATAAGTTGGACCTTCATCAGCATGCCGTCTTCCAGTGCTTTGGTATCTGAGTTACACAGTGGATCTTCAAAAATTCCATGATACTTTTTGTCCACATTCAACTGTCTAAGCATATCAGTTCTGTGATCGGATAGCTATGTGTGGTATTAATTTGGAATCAAAAACACATGTCATTATAAGAAATGAATTGACACACTAATATGTAGACACATACCCTCTTGCGCCAGTGACTTTGCTGAATCAACTTTGATTAGTGACACAATTAATGTGACTGATGTTCCTTTGACTACCGTTATTGTAGTTCTCTCTGGCTTCTACAAGTGTGGCAATTTCTATCTTGAAGATATGTATCTTGAAAGTCTGCCACTTTGGTTTCCTGAATTATTGCTTCATTCAAACAAGAAATAAGGACATGGGTAGTACCAGAGAGTATTGGCCTTGGGAATTTGAATGAAATAAGTACAGATACACATGTAAACATTTTCTTTGACCAGGTCTTGACTTTTGCAAGACTTTGAAAGAGCATACACCTTCCCACATGGAAAATTATGTCCACTACTTCCCCCAAACAATAATGGATGATCTGCCCATTGCCATTGGGTCATGCTCAGGTATATTCTTGTTTCCTACAATCAAACACTCAACCTGTTGAATTTGTCCCTGCAGAAGCAGTTTTGTGAAAGCATCAAAGCTTTTATAAAATAACCAGGGCATTGCCCCCAAATTTGGGGAGTAAGGCCCCTTACCCTGTGACACTGATTGACAGCCAATCTGTGTCATGCAACCTAATAGTTTGACATTGACCTGTTAGGTTGCATGTATTGGCCCTGTACATTCTGTACCGGGGTTGTTTAGCCTATTGTTTTAATTATATTGTAGATGTTAGACATTGAGACAATAACCCCACATGGCTACAAAATAATACAAGTCACATAATCCAATGGTTAAGGACTTGTGTTTTCAAAACAAAAAAGAATAAATGAACCAAGTAAATTATCACAAATTCATATGTTCAATTCCCATATGACTCATAATTTTTTATACTTATTTTATCTAATATTTGTTAGATTTCTGTCCACAGCCCAGAAGAGGGCTTGTTCTCTCTTTTCCTATTTTCTCTGTTTTTAGTCTAAGTCAAGTCAGGCCCTCAACTTAGGCCCCTCTTAAGCTTGTATTTCTTCTGTTCCCGCCTGAAATACATCTCCTCACTTAGTTCTGAGCACTTACTAGCGAGACATGCTCTGTTGAGACTTCTCTGCTGGCGTTCTAAGTCCTTGAGAATACTCTTCTCTCGTATTTTTCCCGCTCACAATCTTCAGTCTTTTTGACTATCAATTCAAAATCCTTCACGGTTAAAAGCCCATCTCAAACCTTCTTCGCTAACCCTCTGGGTTTATTAACTACCTTCAACATCAATCAACAACTCTCTGTCACATCATCAGCCTCACCCCTCTTCATCATGTCGGATTGAGGCCAATCAACTCAACCATCCTCACGAATCCGCCTTGGTTCCGAAAACTATCTCGTATGGGTCGTTCAAATGGAGTCCCGCTTACGTCGTCTCAAAGTTCTTGATGTCATACTTGGTCGCTTGCCCAAACCTGAAAAAGAAGATGAACAGTCAAAATGGACCGAACGTAATGAGGACGCTTACTTCGAAATCATCGATCACTTAGATGCCAATAACCTGGCCTTCGTCGGAGGCGCAACCCCACCAAGCCACAAGTTCGATGGTTTATACGTATGGAATCTGTTGAAATCAAAGTACGCTGCCGATGACGACGTCGCCAAGGTAGTCGCACTCGAATCCTTCCTAAATGTCAACTACTCTGCGATTCCTCAATTTGTCGCGGACATTCGCAAAGCTAACCAGCGATTAATTCTGGCCGGAATGGACCTCGGAAATCGCATGCGAAACTTAATGGCACTCGCAAAATTGCCTCGCAATCGATTCCAGTCATTTCGCGATGTAGTTACAATGGGATTTGCTGGAGAAACCTTCGAGTCCTTGCTCCGTCGACTTGAAAACTATGGAAGTCAGAATCGCATCAGCGACGATGAAGATCTCAGACCTGATCAAGCGGCGTTTGTTACGATTCCAAGTGACTCAATCGCTTGTCCATCTTGCAAGAAGGCATTCAAGATCTGTCCTCACTGCTTGAAATCCGGTCACACCGCAGACAACTGCTATCAAAAATATCCTGAAAAGCGCCCCACCAAGGATGCCCCTGCGCCTCAAGCTCACCTCACCTTTGCCGACGACCAAGTACACACCGTTCCAACTGAAAAAGAAAACAAGGCCTACTACTTCAGTCTTTAACTCATGCTGTTCTGCCTCAAGCCTCTCGGCTCTGCTTCCCAGTTCCTTGGTCATGAGTCAGGGGGGGGTGTTAGATTTCTGTCCACAGCCCAGAAGAGGGCTTGTTCTCTCTTTTCCTATTTTCTCTGTTTTTAGTCTAAGTCAAGTCAGGCCCTCAACTTAGGCCCCTCTTAAGCTTGTATTTCTTCTGTTCCCGCCTGAAATACATCTCCTCACTTAGTTCTGAGCACTTACTAGCGAGACATGCTCTGTTGAGACTTCTCTGCTGGCGTTCTAAGTCCTTGAGAATACTCTTCTCTCGTATTTTTCCCGCTCACAATCTTCAGTCTTTTTGACTATCAATTCAAAATCCTTCAATATTTATCATTTTAATAAACTAACTATTATTAAGAAATTCTAATTTAAGGAGAGATTAATACCTCTCCATGAATTTACCCTACATTATTACAATTTAGTTATATCTCCTACAAAGGAGACTACACTGCCAGCAGAATTGCCTAGGATGAAGTCGTCCCAGTTAAACTGGGATGTATTCAACCAATTCAAACTTGGTTGATATCATCTGATGAAATACAAACCCAAGGGACCTCCCTTGGTTTTATATTTCATTGGTTGAGGTAAACCTACTCAAATTGGTTGTTTGCATCCGAGTTTAACTGGGTTGAGCTCACCCTAGGCAATTATTCTGGCAGTACTATTATCATAAATTAAACCATGTAATACCAACTCTTTGAGTTATTACATTGGGGATAACATAGTGTGTAATATTTAAGAGGCTGAGATTTCCTTCTAAAGGGAAATTCCCTAGATTATTACCATACAAACCTGCTTGTCTTACTATTGTTTAGTGAGTGGGGTTTTTATTATAATCAACCAATCTTCCTTTCTCTTCATCCTTTATCCCATTCCTGGTCACTAGAATAATTATTCAAGTGACTAGAAGTCCTCTCCTACTCACAGGGAGCAGTTGAAGCAATTAGCACCGAGCTTTACATAGCTGCATTCCTTTGTTACACAAAGGTGCTAGCTCTTCCACTGTAAAAAGTGTAGAATTGCTTATTTCCACTGGCTGTATAAGCTATAGTGAGACCTTTAAAACAAACTACATACTGAATATCAGTATTGTATACAAGTTTGAGATTCTATCCCACGTCACATAAGAGACGGGGGCTGACAGTAGATATGTCAGCCTCAGAGATACTCCAGAGTATCCTAAAGCCTGCATATATGTATAAACAGTATGGTATCTCTGTTCCATAAGAAATCCTGGAATATTATTTCAGAAATGGATTTCTCATGTAATTTTACCTAGGGTTACCCACTGGGCCTACCCCCAAATTCCTACACCTTCTGGTACTTTGACATAACTCAAAGTACCCTATGGATCATTAAAATAATATGTAGATAAAAAAAATGGATTGGGGGGAGGGGTGAGCAATTGGGGATGTCAAAATTCATAAATTCATAAATTAGATCTCCCTGCAGTTGTTTTTATGAACTTATGAAATTATGCAATTATTATTTTATGATTTTAATTTTGAATACCACTATTGTATAAAAGTCATTGTAAAAGTAATTGTAAAAGTAATTGTAGTGCAATTTCAATAGTAGTATACACCATGGGACTTTGCTCAGCACTTGTATGCAAGTGCCTTCACCCCTCTCCTCAGGAACCCTGTAAGATCTCTTGCAGAAGTTATAAATAATTTTGTGCTGAATTTTTGCTGAAGTTTGGCTGAATTGATGCTGAATCTTTCTGAATTTGTGTTGAAGATGGTTTCATATCAGCCTGATAATCACCCCTACTGGACTATTTTCATTATTTTAACCTCCCCACAACCCATGTACAACTGCATTGCAAAGCAATATCAACCATGTAGAACTGCATTGCAATATCAACTTCTTGGAAGAAAACAAATTGTTCTTGATCATGTGCTTTTTGTGTCTTCCACAGGGCTCAATTGAACAAAGATCAGACCAACGTTAAACCAGTATGAAACAAGGATCAGACCAAACCTCAGCATGAGTTGGAAGAAGGCACTTGTAAACAGGTGCTGAGAAAACCTACATGGTGATAATTGATTGGGCCACAAGGTGACCAGAGTTTCACACCAGGTAATTTCTGGTTTCATTAACTGTCAGCACAGTGCTAGTACTTGGCATAACCATTGGATCCCCCAAGTGTCATGCACCTAGCTGACAAGATATGTGAGGCCAAATAAACTACAAAGGCTACTTGGAGCTGTGCCTTGATTCTGTACACATATATGGTTCATTTTCTTGCTAATTAAGTCAAAAACCATTGATTGAATAAGATACTGGATAGATCTGAATGGGTACCTACCACATTTATTTTACTGGTGTATATCACTTTTGGAGAGAAGAGCTGTGAATGTTTTCATGTTTAAATCTGACCAAAAGCTTCATTTTTCACTAATTTGTTATCTTTGGTATAAAATTCAATACCATTGCTCTCTTTCCTCTGTGGAAAAAACTCTGAAAAATATTCATCAGTTTCACAGTGACAAGCCTAGAAAATCAAACCAAATTTCCCCAAGTATCTCAAGACTGATATCACATTTATTATATGCATTAAAATCATTGAGATCCAATGATGAGGTATTTTGGAATTTTTTGATAAGTCCCTTAATGCAAGTGCAAGCTGAGTGCAAGCTGCAAAGATTCTTAGAGGGTTCATGGGGATCCAGTCTCTCAGCATGAAAAAAGGTCACAAGTTTGGGAGTGTCAGACTGAGAGATGCCTCAGAGTATCCAAGAACTGTGAAATAGTTTATATCTCCTTTAATATTGAGAAATCCTGAAATATCATCTCAGCAACAGACATTTTATGTCATTCTACCTAGGGTCACCCCCTGGGCCTGACCCTAAATTCCTACTCCTTCTTGTAATGTGACAATTCTAAAAGTACCACAACAAAAATAATGAATTAATGGGGCTGTGGACTGTGCACAATAAATACATAATTGATACTTTATAGTATGTACCTAGAAGAAATCACACAGGTCCATGTAAGGTTTGTATATTGTTCAAACCTTGCGAGAAGAAGCTGAGAAGTATTATGTTAAATTTGCAGCAACATCCTATAACTTATAGCAACACAGGTGTTGTGATATCACTTAAAAAACTTGCACACAAAAAGACTTCAATCTTGACTTCAATACTTTCTTCAGTTCTCCACTCAACTCATTCAAAGTCAACCATCATCAAGTTCAAGATCAAGATTCTCTCAAATCATCAAGACATCTCAAATCGTTGGTGAAGCTTTTACTTGGGATAGCCTTTGTAGCTTCCAACTTGGTGAGAAATGCAATCATCTCATTTAATCTATCAATCATTGCCAATCACTTTCCTGCATTCTTAGTCAACCAGTCTTATCTTGTCCATTATCCAAAACTACAACTAACTACTACCTACAATTGGTTGGTTTCTCATTCACTCATCTCTTCATCTCATTTAGTCATCATCTTTCTTCTAATCACTTGTTATACTTTTCTGGTCTTTATCTAAGAGTAATAACATCAAACAGGCACCTGTTTTCTGATTTGCACTAATGCTAACGGAGAAATGCCAAATCAAGGCCTGGCTACACTGTTTGACAGCACTTTTTAGCAGAAGAATGGCACTACAAGCGCTGTAGCGCAGTGTAGCATCTCTTTGGAGCCGTTAACACTACATACCTGGCAGTAAAATAAAATGGCCCCTACACTATGTTACTTTGCCCATGTGAAGTAGCAGCCCACCATTACTTATAGAATAAGGGGTTCCCACACTTCAAAATGTGAATCTAACACGCGGGTCTGCTCATTGGCAATTTGACCTGTGGGCTGTTAGATTGCCAGCCAACTACCAGCCCTTGAGTTCAGGCAAGTTATGTTAGCTGGCCTGGGTCAATTCTCCAGCAAATTTCTGAGGCTGGGTATGGTGTTCTTTGTTCTGGAATATCATACTCTTGGGTAAATTTGCCACACAAGATTACATGCCATTGTGCGGACCCCTTCAGTCCAAGTATCCCCAGTGTGATAGACTCCATGGGTGCTGCTCCACTCCAAACCTCCAATGTGCTGCCTTGCACAGAGCATAGCTTGCACAGAGACAAAATTCCAAGAGAATGACCACATTTCACCCAAAAACCATTTCAGCTCTGAATGTGAAGCGTAAAGAGTCGATGGCAGAATTTGAAGCATTACCACTTGAGTATAACTCCTGATTGCAGATCAGTCTGGATCTCATCTAATATTGTTTGCATTGCACTGACAGGCTTGAAAGCTTGATCCAACAGAACAATCAGGTCAAGTAGTCTTGGGAATTTACCTAGCTCATGTGAGAAAGCCTATTGGTGCTTTTAGTCAGCAGATTCTTGGGGGGAGGAGGTTTATTTCAGTATTGGAATAATCAAATCTTATTTTATACAATTTTCTTGCCTGACCTTATCAAAAAATCTTCAGCAATGTATACCATTATGTTTGACCATCTACTGCAGAAATGTTATTGAACAGAACCATTATTGAACTAGCCATAGAAAATGGGTTTTGTGGTGGACTGAGGGGAGGTTTTTGCCTCCTAACTGCTGCTACAGCCATATGGCTGTACTGGATCAAGCTGGATCTGGTTCAGTCTTTGGACCTTGCAAATATTGGAGACAAGTGTCCTCACTTTGACTAAAGGTGGATGGGAGTTGGTAAATAGCTGTCCATGCACCAACTGCATGCAGTTGTATGAATACAACAAAGTTTGCTCAAGATTTCTTGGATATTTTATTAACATGTTTTCTGTTTGGAAGGTTGCTGGTCATTATGGTCAGCACTATCACAACATAACTGCACTGGTGAGGCATTCACATTGACTGGCTACTACTGAGTGGCTGGTTGAATTGGGTTGTGTTGTATCCACATAATGACCAAAAGCTTAAATTGGGCTACTTCTGGGGCCCAATGAAATTAGTGTGAGTGTGACATGTAACACATAAAGTATAAAATGTGTGATAGCACAATTTGTTCTCGGCAAGGAGGTGCAGGGGATGCTTTTGAGGGTGAGGAAACCTGTCCTGTCAGCTGTCCTGCCTGTTTTCCTGTCTCCTTATCTCCTGACTGTCTGAATCAAAGCTTCCCAATGGCCAACCCAGGCTTTAAACAGAAATATTTTCACACATGGCATGCTGCACCAGGAGTGGTGGGCAAGGGATACTAGTAAACAAGTGAGAATATTTGAATTTATTTCTAAGAAAACTGTACCAGACTAAAGATAGAGACAAGGTTAGATTTATAACAAAGAAAAGATAAAACAAACTGTTTCTAAATAGACACATGATTTGCATGATTGCCACAGTAGAATTTATTCTTATCTTTTCCCTGGTATGATGGTTGATAGTCAATGGTTTTGTTTTCTATATCCCAGCTAGCCTTAGAAATTTTTTGATTGACTTGCAAGGACATGCCAGTGCGGGTATGTAGGGGAGTATCAATGGAGAAAAGTGTACAATGTGAAATCTCACTAGCACACCGTATCATTTTGACAATACCTTTTTGTTTGGAGAAGTCTATCCCAAAGCCATAATCTGGAAAGACAAACGCTTCACCAGTCACATTGTATCCATCCTATGGGCATGCCAGAGAGCCATCTTTGATATGGGTTGGAAGCCACATGACAAATGCAAATTCTGAAATATTGCCAGTGTCCGTGTGAGGTGAGTTGATAAAGCCGCCCAAGGTGAATGACAAGTTTGGTGCGCAGTCAAACTCAGACAGAGGGGTGACCATATCAAGGGCGGCCATGGCAGGGATAGAGTTGGTCTTCATGAGATGTTGATTGTCAGCAAAGACTACATTTGCCAACCGCTTGAAGTAGACGCCAATGATCTCGGGGATTGTGGCTGATGATTGCATTAACTCATCATATTCCTTGCTGCCTCCGTAATGGTGATAAGACCAGGTGATGTGTTTGTTTTGTTTGGAGGATTGCTCTTGGGTTTGCCAGCTGTGTCATCAATGGTAAGCACCAACTCTGAGTTCCTCTCATTTTCCTGCTGCTTGCAACCATTATTACATTCCCTTTGCTTTAGGTAAGCCTCCTTGATGGAACTGACCATGGACCACCAGTTACAAAAAGAGAATGCTTCTATCATATGTGCATGGCCATGATCAAATTTCATCAAGAATGCAAAGCCGAGTGAGGAAAGTGATAATGTGCAGCAATTCAAATTGATTGGAGTTGGAGGGATGAGGGAATAAGAAAGAAAAATGAACAGCCATTTATTGTGCAAAATTGGGCTGGTTTTTGCATTACAAGTTCAATTGGTTCCACTCACCAAGCTTGAGACCAAGCACAAGATGAAGCAGCAGATGAAGAATCCAAGGAGACAACTGGATGTTCAGGTGGAAGTCGGGTTTATTTGGTCGTTTTCTGTTTGATCAAAAAGAAAGAATATTGGGTCAAAGAGGTTATACAACCTCTTCAACCAGAGGGAATTCCTCTGGTCAAAGAGGCTGTATAACCTCTTTGACCAGAGGGTATTCCCTGCGGTCAATGAGGTTATACAACCTCCTTGACCATAGGGAATTCCTCCGGTCAAAGAGGCTGTATAACCTCTTTGACCAGAGGGTATTCCCTGCGGTCAATGAGGTTATACAACCTCTTTGACCATAGGGAAATGCTCCGGTCAAAGAGGCTGTATAGCCTCTGGGCAATGAGGTTATACAACCTCTTGTATGGTGTTTCGCGCTCGTTTGGGCCGTCGGCCCAGACAAAGGGGGTTTTCATCGCCCGCGCATGGCCAGCCATCAACCAAGCTTGGCCGAAGGTCAACAGCGAATGGCTGTTAGTCAGCCTCCGCTTGGCTGTCCTGCAACCAAGGGGGGGTAGCTTGCAACCGTTGCTTGTCCGGTTGCAATCTCAGACGGCCATACCCGCCAAAATTAATGCACTCCACCACATTACTCATGAGCAGGAGAAAAACATTGATACTTTATTTATTCTGATTTTTTTAACTATTTATCAACATAACAACTTGTACAGTAATTTTTGAATGAAAAAAACGGTGCGATGAGAGAAAACAACTTAGTGCGATGAGAGAAAACAAATTAAGGTTCTGCCAAGAGAGGACCTGTGATGGGAAGCATCTCAAGGCAGGAACGATAAAACTTTTTGCAATGATTAAAAAAATGTTTCGATTTTTCAGGTGTAATCGATTCGTTGATTGCTTCTTTGATGACAGGAACAAGCTCGCCACGGTTATTTGGCTCCTTCGATTGAACAAAAGACTTGATTGAATGGAAGGAGTATTCAATTGGATTGAGGAAGGGTGAATATGGAGGCAGAAATTCGACGTCAATTGATCTGGATTGTTTGAGGGTGTTGCAAACCTCCTTGAATCGATCACCTGCATGAATAGGAGCGTTATCCATAATTATAACGCCACCATTGTCCATTCGTGTAGCAAGGCTACCAAGAAAAAGGCAAAAGTCGTCTGCCCCAACACCTTTCTGTATTCGGCCATCTGCATTGCGCAGTTCGTGATAAACGAATCCAGATTCAGACAGGCCCCCAATGAGAGTGACCTGTTTGACCTTTGGCACAAGGCTCAGGACAGCAGGCTTGCCTTCAAACAAACAAGGATAATTATTAGAAGGGTAAAAAAAATTGAAATGGAAACAACATACCTGATGGAGCATAGCCAGCTGCTCTTCCAGAGTGAAGATCGAATCCTGCCTCGTCAACAAAAACAACCTGTCGTTCAAGATCGAGTCCTCGACGGTTTACATAGTTTGCTCGCTGCTCAAGAAGCTTCGGCTTGTTCCACGAAGCTGGTATATTGGTGACCCTCTTCCAAGTTATATCCATGTTGTGAAGGAGCTTGCTGATAGACTGAGTCGAAATTGAAACATCAAACTGAGATTTGATGAATTCTGCCATTTCGGAAAGGGTAGTGGTTGATTTGGTGTCGATCTGGTAGAGGAGCTCGGTTTTGATCTCATCAGTGATTTTACCGGGACGTGTTTTGTTGATCTTTGTTCGATTTGGATCTTCTTTGATGATACGCTGAGCCTGTCGATAAGAGACATTGAAAGTCTCAGCTGTTTCTTTGAGCTGCTTTCCTTTTATCAAGACATTAGTCCGAACAAGTTCTCGAAGCTCCGGGCTGATGATCGTATGAGGCTTGCGCTGTTTGTGAGTTAAACGATCGTTTACATGGGTTCGGTTTTGATCGACTTTGTCTTTCGCACCACGGACCATCTTCTTCCGGCCAATAATTGCGTGCTTTTCTTGAATCTTCTCAGCCAGATCACGGAGTTCCTCCTCTTCGGCTGCAATCTCAACATCCTCCGATCGCATCGTGTTTTCTTCAGACATCTGGGAAACAATGAGAAGGATTAGCATTTATCTTTCAAGGAAATATAGAAAGGGAAGATTTAATCAATGAAATATAGAAGAGAAAAATAGAGAAAAAGACTTACCTCGAAGATTTATGAATGTAGTCAACAGTCGCCGGTCGGATCCTGGTGGTCAACAGGGCGAGGCAGGACAAGCGGTGGGCGATGGACAGCCAAGCTGAAACCCCCGCTGCACCCAACAGCTCGCCCTGCCTGGGCCCCCGCGCGCCCCCCGATGGCGATAGGACAGGCGGGCCTGTACCATTGGCCCAGACAAGCGCGACACACCATACCATAGGGAATTCCTCCGGTCAAAGAGGCTGTATAGCCTGTGGTCAATGAGGTTATACAACCTCTTTGACCATAGGGAGTTCCTCCGGTCAAAGAGGGTGTATAGCCTCTGGTCAATGAGGGTATACAACCTCTGTGACCATAGGGAATTCCTCCGGTCAAAGAGGCTGTATAGCCTCTGTGACCGGAGGGGATTCCCTCTGGTCAAAGACGTTATACAACCTCTTTGACTGGAGGGAATTCCTCCGGTCAAAGAGGCTGTATAGCCTCTTTGACCGGAGGGGATTCCCTCTGGTCAAAGACGGGATACAATATCTGTGACTGGAGGGAATTCCTCCGGTCAAAGAGGCTGTGTGGAATTTCCTCTGGTCAAAGAGGTTGTATAACCTCTTTGACCGGAGGGGATTCCCTCTGGTCAAAGAGGTGATACAACCTCTTTGACCAGAGGGCATTCCTGCGGTTGAAGAGGTTGTATAACCTCTTTGACCAAAGGGGATTCATCTGGTTGGAGAGGTTTTATAACCTCTTTGACCGGGGGGAATCCCCTCTGGTCAAAGAGGCTGTATAACCTCTTTGACTGGAGGGAATCCCCTCCCGTCAAAGAGGTTATACAACCTCTTTCACCAGAGGGAATCCCCTCCCGTCAAAGAGGTTATACAACCTCTTTTACCAGAGGGAATTCCTCCGGCCAAAGAGGTTATACAACCTCTTTTACGAGAGGGAATTCCTCTGGTCAAAGAGGTTATACAACCTGTTTGACCGGAGAGAATTCCTCTGGTCAAAGAGGTCATACAACCTCCTTGACCGGAGGGAATTTCTCTGGTCAAAGAGGTTATACAACCTCTTTGACCGGAGGGAATTCCTCCGGTCAAGCCTATGTACATAGGTGGGGGAGTGCGTGCCCATAACCTTGTACATAGAAAGGGTGTGCAGCCTGCACGCCCTTTCTATGTATATGGGTAGGGGAACACACACCCCTACCTATATACATCAACAGGGCATGCAGTTCGCACTCCCTTTCACACCCTTTTTTGGGTGGGTTTAGGGGTGTGCGTTACCCATATACATAGAAAGAGAGTGTAGGTTTCACACCCTTTCTATGTATGTAGGTAGGGGCACGCACACCCCTACCTATGTACACAGGCTTGACCGGAGGAATTCCCTCTGGTCAAAGAGTTTGTATGACCTCTTTGACCGGAGGGAATGCCCTTTGGTCAAAGAGGTTATACAGCCTCTTTGACCAGAGGGGATTCCTCTGGTCAAGCCTATATACATAGGTAGGGGCATGCGTTCCCCTACCCACATACATAGAAAAGGCGCGCAGGCCGCACACCCACTCTATGCACATAGGTAGGGGTATGCACACCCATACCTATGTACACAGGCTTGACTGGAGGAATCCCCTTCGGTCAAAGAGGTTATACAACCTCTTGGACCGGAGGGGATTCCTCTGGTTGAGCCTATGTACCTAGGTAGGGGCATGCGTGCCCCTACCTATGTACATAGAAAGGGCGTGCGGCCTGCACGCCCTTTCTTTCCACATCCAACTCCCTCTACCAACTGCCCCCAATTACTCTGACTCAAGATTGGCCTAGCTTTTATCATTAGATTTGTAAATTTCCTACAGTTATGGCTTCCTGTGAGCAGTGTAGGAACAGAAATATCCAGTGCATTCCTTCTGGTCTCTCAAGGATGTGCTGTCAAAACTGTCATATGAATTCTCTAAGATGCTCGCATCTTCACCAATTGCCCAACCATGGAGCTTGACCATCATCCGGAGACAGGCCTCAAACCCAGACGAACCAATGAGTCATGAACCGACAGAATCCAGAACCATCAGCTATTAGCCATCACCCTTGCCCAACAGCTGGTCTTTACCTGTCTGTTCCTAATCAACCCCAAAGAGAACCTTATCACCGTCCTCAAAATTCATCCCACGTTCAAAGCTCAAATCCACAACCCCCTGATATCGTCCAACACTACCAGAGCCATCGGAATATTTGGGAGTGGGCTAGGCTAACCAACCAACTAACTCCACAACCCCTTGCTCACCCATGTCTAAGATCTGGAGTGCAAAATTACCAAATTCCTAGATCATCACAAAGTGTTCCTCATCCTCCAGTTGATTTCATAGAAGGAGAAACGGTTACTGGATACAATATAATTCTTCAACTCTACTCTCAACGTTCTTGACGTGTATCACCTGTCTTAATCCAACAGGCTTGAGAAAATGAGATTTCTAGGCTGCTTTTGGAAAACGTCACAGATCCCATCCCGTTTTTCTTATGAAGCACTTGGCTCTCACAAAGTTTCCAGCTAGATTGACGTACATTTTCATTTCTCTCTCTTTCAGAATGGTGTTGTGGAGACAACTCCAAAAAGGAGCACCTCAAGGACCCACAAGCCAAACAGCTGAAGCCAAAATTAAACCAGAAGTTTTGAAGCAGGTTCAAGAAAAGCTTGCGGCCATTGTGGAACTCCTAAAGGATCAGGAAAGAGCTTGAAGGGGAAATAGACAACAAATCTAGTAAGTAGAAGATGTTGAAGCTACAGGTGCTGATGAGGCTGCCCTTCTTGACTAAAGCTGAGGGGAAAGGGTTTCACTAAGAAAAAGAAAGAAAGAGGTGTGGCTATATTTCTACTAATCCTTAGACTGCTGTTACTAATGGGAACTTAGGTTGTTTTAATCAATCTGAGGCAGGGACCTTTGAGGAGTGAGAAAAGCACTGAGAAAGAGTAAAAGGGTATATGTTATAATTGTTATTGGTGTAAAGGTTGATGCAAAAGTAAATGTAAAAAAGGTAAAGGTTTAAAGGTAAAGGTAAATGTAAACTGTACTTTGGTCAAAGGGGGGGTGCATGATTTATCCATAGAACTAAGGGGAGTTCTACTTATACAAAAGGGCACAAGATGGCTGATCCTGGCAGTAAAGAGAAAGGGGAAATGTGTTCAGAGGTATACAACCAAAAGAGAGTAGTGATAGTGTAAGAAAGATGAGCCAATGTAGCTAGTAACTATGTATATAAGGAATTTAATGTGACTAGTAACCAAAGAGGATGATAAAGGCAGAAGATGTAACTATGTAATATAAATGACTGTGCTGTACAACTTAATACCAAAGAAAATATAAACTAAAGAAAAGTATGTAATATCTGTGTTTTATTTATGTACTGTATATTTATAAATCAATACCTTGTGTAATATCCTATGGGGTTGTAGTATTGGTAAAGTTATGTGGTTATAAGTGGTAATATTCTAAGAATGCCAATAACTTCTGAACCAAAGGGAAATCAGGGGTACTTTGAGTGAGTGACTAGGGGTAGTTTTGTATGTAGAATCTGATTATGTAATAACAATGAAGTATATGTGAGAGGAAATGTAAGTTGTTGATGTTTGTATGTGAAAAGGTATGGATTACCACATCCTCCCCCAACTAAGCTGTCTGTCCCCAGGCAGGGAAAAAAGAGGAACCTGATCCAGAGTAATAATGATGATGCAAAGGGAAATTTTAGGGAGAAAACTGAGAGTGGGGGTATGTAGGGGAAGGAAAAGTCCATAGCCAAAGAAGGAAGTCTGTATCCAAGCCAAGGAGGTCCAGTCCAAATAAAAGAGGTGCTGCCACAAAAGGATGTCTGTATCCAAAATAAGAGTCCACTAGTTTTTCCCAGAGAGAAGTCCAGAGAGTAAGGGGGAAAAAGTGAAAAGTCCAAAGCCAAAGAGGGAAGTCCAGATCCATCCAAGGTGGCCAATTCCTAGGTCCACATACTGAAGAAGGAAGTCTTGATCCAAATCCAGAGGCCTAGTGTACATATATCACTGAATCCTGAGTATAGTTGTCCAAAATATCCAGAAAAGCCAATTTTCAACATAATCCAAGAGCTCCTAAAGAATAAATCCATCCAAAAAAAAACATGCTAGAATGATCCAGGGTTCAATAAAGTCCAAGGTCCAGTGGCCTCCTAGAATTATATTACATTCCAACTCAGAATGAATCCAGGGTCCAATAAAGTCCAAAGTCCAAGGCTCCTAAAAATAAATTCCATTCTAAACAACATGCAGGAGAGATCCAGGGTTTAGTCCAAGTTTCTGCTGCCCAAAGGTCCAAGTCAAGGTCCAGGTAATCCTCATAGAGCCACCATCCAAGTGAGTCTGTTATTCCTTTATCCAAGTCCAGTGCTTTCTAATCCAGAGTTTGTATCCTATAACTGTAAGATGTAATATATGTAATAATATAAAAGATGTAAAGGGTAATTTAATAAGGATTGGAGGTAATATGGCAATAGAGTAACAGGTAATGGTGATATGGTAATGGTTTAAATGTAATGAGGTAGTTGTTGATGTGGGAAAAGAGGTAGTGGTAATATGGAAATGGATTAAAAAGTTAATGGTAATGGTTTAAATGTTATGGGGTAGTTGTTGAAGAGAAGTAGTGGTGATATGGGAATGGAGTGAGGACTAAAAGAGTAATGAAAAATAAGGGGTAAGGGTAAGGTAGAAGAAGAGGTAGTGGTAATATGGAAATAGAGTGAAGAGCAATAGTAATGGTAAGAAGGTAATGTAGGAAAAGGGGTGGTGGTAATATGGGAAGAGAGGAAAGGGTAAGGGTAATGGCAAGAAGATAATGTAGAAAAAGGGGTAGTGGTAATATGGGAAGAGAGGAAAGGGTAAGGATAATGGCAAGAAGAAAGAGAGGTGTTGATGATGTGGTAAGAGGGTAATGATAATATGTAGTATTTAAATGTATGATGAAAGAAAGGGTAGAATGGTCATGGGTGGTAATTCAAGAGAAGAAGGGTGAATGTATATGAGTATCCTATAATATGTAATGATTTTAAAAGATTTATATATGTATCAAAGGGTAAAGGATTCTGAAGGAAAGTGATGGAAAGGGGTAATGTTATATGCAAAGGGAATCTTTAAGGTATATATGTTTCAATAAAAAACTCTAATGGTTAAGGAGAGTAAAGAGTTATAATAATTAAGGAGGTGCTCCAGAAATCAGGAAGTGGAGTCAAGAGGAAAAAAAATCAAAGAGGATCAGGATCATGGATGATGGATGGGGGGATTCCTCTTTAAGTCTTCCTGGTGGTTTGATTTCCCAGCCTCCTGTATTTTCTGGTATCCAAAAAAAAGAAATTAATTTGACTGTGTGTTTTCTTTTTTTTTTTTTTTATATGGTCATTTTCTCTTTTGGTTTTATCCTGCCCCTTTTTTTTTTTATAAAGCTATTTTAATTTTTAATTTTTTTTTTTTTTTTTTTTTTTTTAATTACTTATTATTTATTTAATTTTTTTTTTTTTTTTTTTTTTTTTTTTTTTTTTTTTTTTTTTTTTTTTTTTTTATAATGAAAAAAAATTATTATTGGTTGTCATTTTCCAGCGGAGTGAGGGATGCAGCCGGAGAGGAGTTAGTGAATCCGCGCGGAGAGTGGCCGCGGGGTCCCGGCGATACTGTATCCGCGGAATCGCCGGCGTCCCCAAAGTACAGGTCAACGTTCCTCCGGGTCGAAGAACGACCTCGGAGATGAAGAAGCGAACCGTTCTTCTTACTGGTAAGAAGAACGGTTTTATGGAAAAACCAGGAAAAAAAAGAGGAACAAAAATAAAAATGAAAGCTAAAAAAGAGTGAAGCCCGGGTCGTGCACCGGTGTCGAAAGGATTGATTTTTTTTTATAAAAGGCTTCGACGATGCTTTTATCATCGTCGTTCCCCACCTCGCATCCTCCACAAAATACCGCACCCAGGCTGTTGTATAATTTTAATCCAAAGTCGTTGTAGTTTTTACTTATAGATCCCAATGTCGTCCCCTACTCGCCCGCTATCTATAACATCTTCCCTGTCCTCGTCGACGAACAGCGCTTCCTCCCAATCACCAACCTCCAGCAACCCAGTCCCTCAGCTGGTTGCCAACGTGGAGTCGTTCGGACCGTTCGTCCGCGACTCGTTTTCCTTAGAGGAGCTGGCCGCGCTCCACGATACCGTGAACGCGCATCTAACCGAGTTTGCCCGGTCCAATCACTGCGATCCCCGGGCCGCGGCAGCATCTCGGCACCGGTTGTATGGTCGCCTCCAAGACGCGTTCGATTCCGTATGTAATAATTTTTTTTTTTTACAGATAAAAAGTGATAAGAAGAAACTGATATATTTTTTTTATTTATATTTTTTTTGTTTTTTCTTTTTTTTTAGATAATGATGCATACCATCATCCAGGAAAGACAGGAGGAAAATGAAAAAAAATGAGATTTTTTTTTTTTTTTTTATTATTATTTATTTATTGTGTTTTTAATAATGCTTGGACTGATTTTCTCCAAGGTTTGTCAAAATGTAGTAAAATAAAGTTTAAAGTTTGGTTTTTGGCTTCGAGGTTTTTACCTCCAAAAGCCATAGTAGCATGAATCACAATGGTCATGGCCACAGCAGCCACCATTGCTGTCCGTTGATGGCTTGGATGAACAGATCCTTCTCTCATCCGGTCTGGATGGTCAACAGCTCCATCCATCCTATCCACTATTGAACCCACCAGCCAACACCAAAAAAGAATTTTGAGCCGGGACCCGTCGCAATGTCTCAATTTGGCCTGGATCTCTTTGCAAGAGAGAACCCACCTCCGGGTTATTTTAGTAGTAGTGAATTTGAGCGTATTCACCTTTCAGTTTCTACAGAGAATCAGAAAGAGTTGCCGGTCAGTGGATTTTTTTTTTGAATTTATCAGCTGCTTACCAATAACTGATTCTTTTGTAATAATGTCAAATGAGGTTAGCCCCAGATTGTCGAGCTTAATACTAGTTTTAAGCTGTACTACCCAAAAAAAAGCACCCAACACAATCTTGGCTGGGCTCCACTTGCATCGAGTCGTAATTTTATAGTCGAAATCACTGCTGGAGCCAATACTCTCGCCGATTTTCAAGATGTGGTGGCTTGAGCATGCGATGATCACCTTGAAAGCTCAGGTGCATTGATTCGAAATTCCATTTCAAATGGCTCTCCGCATCTGGATTGGAAGATTTCAATGAATGCTAAAACGGCACCCGAGTTTTCCAAGTCGGCAAACTATACTGTAAACGACAGCGCTTCGTTTACTCATTGGATCGACTGTATTATTGAGCTTGGTATGGATCGTACAAAGGCTTCTTTGTTACTCTACATGGAAAATCCAAGGACGATAGCGAAGAAAGCCAAGGCTGTAGTCGAGGTTAAGAACCATGTATTAACGGTCGAGGCTGCTCAACAGGCATCTTCCTCAAACCACCCAACTCCGAAACATCCGGGTGAAATTATAACGGCTGATGAGTTCAACCCGCTGAATGTATATATGAATCAAATCTTTTGCGCTCACCCTCCAAATACACAGTACCACAAGAAACTCCCTGTATTTGTCAATCCAACCGATCCGAATCAATTCATTCCCTTGACTACTGGTGTAGTCCAAAGATGGGCTCAAGCCCTGGTCAGTATTATGTTATTTCTTTATGTTTTCTTTTTAATTTAACTGATTTTTTTGCTTCATTTATTTCAAAGGTTGATTCCGTTGGTGGAATAAGCCTATATTCCCCACCAGCAGATTTGAAATACGAGTATCTTTCTTCTAAAAGAAGAAAAATATTACACAATTCCAGCACTCGTCGTAAAAGCCCATTGCCTGATTCAGACAATTCATCTGTTATCACACCCAATCCCCAACTGGTTCGCGAGTACATAGAGTTTGTAAAAATTGATCCCAGCAAACGGGATGAAGTGCTGGAAATACTGGATGAAAAGGGAATCACTCATCCTGAATTTTTGAAGTCAAAAAGTATTACAGATGATAAAATGAGTAAATGGGGCTTGAATGATGGTATCATTTGTCAATTACGCGATAACATCTCAAAATTCAAGAAACACCAAGCTTCTCAATAGTTTTTTCTTCTGTAGTTATCTAGCCTGAGTTTTATCATCAAAATCTTACCCATTTCCCACTTGTATTAGCCTGACTATTTTGATTAGTTTTACCTCAAGGCTTGAAAGAATTATTATTCAAAATTATCATTTTACTTTTTTAACTGGCTTACAAAACTCATATTTTATCAATCCTAATAGTAATGACCTCAAAACTGAAATTGTTAACACCTGCAAGCAGATTTTATTGGTTGGTTTTTAAGCTTGTATTACTGAAAAAAAGATCAGTTTTGTTAAAATGTTGAAAGATATTAATTTTATGGCAGGCTTTCTTCAATATAAACATAACAAGACGACAATTCAGTTAATCTAATGATAAAACATGATTCTTTTGTTGTATAGTATAATTTTTATAGTGCAAAGTTGAGATAGTTAAGTTATGAGACTACAGTTGTACTAAAGGAAGAACATCTACTCAGAAGGAACACAGTAGCCACAATGCTTAAAAGCATTGTGGCACATTTCTGAAGTCATGACCTCGGCAGCAATACGTCGGATTGGCCATTCGGGGTCCCTCGTCGAACTGAGTTCTTGAGAGGACCTCAACTGCTGTTTGATTGATGCAAACCCCAGTTCAATGGGGTTAAGCTCTGGACAGTACGGAGGGAGGTAGAATAGCTGGACTCCAGCTTCATTGCAAAGAGATCGAACCCAGTCACCTCGATGTATTGCAGCGTTGTCACAGACAAGAACTGAGTTTTCATCTGGGTAACGGTTCATTCGAGGAAGCTGTAGTACATTAGTTATCAACATCAGCTTTAATAATAAGTCGCTCATCAATTTTGACGACTCACCAAGTCAAACTCAAGGAAATTTTCAAATTTGCGACCATTGAACGTTTCCTTGGTTGCTGTAATCGCCAAAAGCCCCTCAATCGATATCGCCGGGAGGAGACTTAATCGCTCAGGGTTTTGATTGATGACAAACCGAGCTGCTGGAGACCCTCGCTTGGATCTTGCAAATGATCGAAGGAGGTCCCTATCACAAAATGTACTCTCATCTGTACAAAGAGAGATGGTCAAACCAACAGCTTCTAAAGCAAAAGAATAATCAAGAAGCTTACCGATAAAAACAAGAAACTCCGCTGGAAAGTATTCCATGCGTTCCATGAAGGTATACTTCGCAACCAGTGATTTGCAAATATTTTCTGTCTCTGGTTTCTTCAGTGTTATTGACAGACACTCAACGAGGTTCCTGTGAACTGACTCGGTGCTGAGAATGATAGGCTAGACAGGCTGAGAACAGCAGACACGAGGCAGTGGTGAGTGGTTGATGTTGGTGGAAGGATGAATGAATTTCATGGAGAAAGAAAGGATCATGAAAAGAAAGAAAAGAAGAGAGAGAAAGAAAGGAACAACCATACCTGAGAACAGCAGACACGAGGCAGTGGTGAGTGGTTGATGTTGGTGGAAGGATGAGGAGAGGAGTCCTTCCACGTCTGCTGTCTCAGTATACTATGTAGACTATGTGACATGTGAGTGACAGGTAGTAGACATAAAGAAAGAAAGGAAAGATGACTAGGAATGATAAGGAATGGATGTAGCACACAACTAAACTAAGTTTACCAACTTAACACCCCCCCTTGCTGCATTCATGGAGAAAGAAGAAAAAAAAGAAGAGAAGAAGAGAAAAAAATTGAGGAAGAGAAGTATAGATGAAGACATAAAAAAAAAAAAGCAGAACTAGAAGAAGGAAAGAAAAAGAACTAAGGGACAATTCCAAACATGAGACGATGTCGTTCAAGTGCAACTCGGTTCAAGGGCTTGGTGAGCATGTCTGCCAGCATGTCCTTGGTGGACACGTGAAGAAGAGTGATTTCTTCCTCCTGGACACATTCCCTGATGAAGTGGTATCGGGCATGGATGTGTTTTGTCCGAGCATGATGTTCTGGATTCTTTGCCAGAGCCTCCGCGCCTTCGTTGTCAACGTGAAGAGGGATGGCGGTGTCTGGCCGTAGTCGAAGTTCGGTGAGAAGATGCCGGAGCCACAGTGCCTCTTTGCACGAGTCGGAGAGTGCCTTGTACTCTGCTTCAGTGCTAGAGAGGGAGACTGTGGCCTGCTTCCGTGACTTCCAGGAGATAGCGCCGTCCCCGATGCGGTATGTGTACGCTGACGTGGACCTACGATCATCACGATCTTCAGCCCAGTCGGAGTCGGAGTAGCCAGAGCAGGTCAGATTACCGCCAAGTCTGAGCTTGAGGTTTTTGGTCGAGACGAGGTAGTTTAGAACACGCAGTGCTGCTTGCCAGTGAGCTTCAGAAGGATCTCGCAGATGTTGAGAGAGGCGGTTGACGGCGAACGAGATGTCCGGGCGAGTGCACTGGGCAACCCAAAGTAAAGAGCTGATTAATTGAGGGTATGGACCAGATGACACCGGATCAGAGGATGAGCGTTTGCCAATGTTCTTGAAGTTGGAATCGGTTGGGGTGGAGACATGGATATGAGAGGAGCCAAGAAACCTATCGGCAACATCGTCAATGTAGTGAGATTGGTTCAAGAATATGGAGTGGGAGGGAAGGTCGCGAGTGATTTTGAGGGAGAGGAAATGATTGAGTTCTTCATCGGCACCAATCTTGAACTTTGTGCCCAAGGATTTAATGAGGGGTTCGACGAAGGAGGGATCACCAACGATGGCTAAGTCGTCCACGTGTGTAGTGAGAGCGCCGATTAGGTTTCCATTTGTGATTTTAAAGTATAAGGTTGGGTCATATTTGGAATTTTGAAGGCCTAGACCGACCAGAGCTTTGTGGAGTTCAATGTTCCACTGCCTGGGGGATTGCTTGAGACCATACAGTGAACGGCTCACTTCACATACCCAGTCCGGGTGATGCGGATCTTCAAAACCAGGAGGTTGCTCCATATAGAGGGGTTTGTCGAGATGGCCATTCAGAAAGGCGGTTTTGAAATCGACTTGTCGGCCTCTCCAGCCACGACTTGCTAGGAGAGTCAGGATCAACCGGAGAGTTTCGAGTCGTAGTGTTGGGGAGAACACCTCGTCATAGTCTTGCCCTTGAATTTGAGAGTATCCCATGGCAACGAGTCGAGCCTTCAGTTTCTGGATGGAGTGATTGGGGCGACGTTTGACTTTGAAGACCCACTTGGATTTGATGATTCGGCGTTTTTCCGGTCGAGGTACGAGCTTCCACGTCTGCATTCCCATGAGAGAGGCAAACTCCTCGTCTGCAGCTTTAAGCCATTTTCGCTTGTTGGGGGATTTCAGAAGTTGACGCCAAGTTTTGGGAGTGTCGATATCATCTTCAACAGAGGCGTTCTTTGACCATTGGCCGTAGCGATCCGGAGCCTTGCGTTCTCGTTTGGGATGATTGCGAGGTTCAGGACGAGGTGGCTTAGACGGCTTGATTGCTGGGACTGGGAGGGGACGAGGCGGAGAGGAAGGTGGAGAGGGGGCAGGATGATTTGATGGAGGAGGGGGGGGAGGAAAAGACAGAACGGGTGGCAGGGAAGGAGGGGAAGGTGAGGTGGTAGGAGGAGGAGGAGGCAGCTCAGGAAGAATAATGACAGAAAGATCAGGAGGCGAGGGGGAGGGCAGAGGGGAAGGAACAGATTGGGGAGATGGTGTGCATGAATCTGAGTCAGATGATATTTCGGAGGTTTCACGTGGGGCGTTACCAGGGGCGTGAATTGATGCCGCAAGCCTTCTGTCAAACCGGGGTTGAAGCTGTATGTGTAGAGGAGAGTCAGACAGCGGAGAGTTAGCTTGAGTGGGCTTCTGAGGTTCAGAAGCTGTAGGGTTGGAAGGGGAAGATGGAGAAGAAGAGGGGGAAATGGAAATCGGGGAAGGACCTGGCTGGCAATCAACAGGTGTGGGAACAGGTATTGAGGACCAGGGGAGTTTCACTGAGACTGGAGCAGGAGTAGACTTGAGGAGGGAGCCATACGGGAAAGTTGAGTCTTCAAAGATGACATCCCTGGATTTGATGGCGGAGCGTTTTTCAAGGTCCCACAGGCGGTAGCCATTGCCATCCGAGAGGTAGGACAAGAGAATTGATGATCGGCCCTTATTGTCAAGTTTCTTCCTACCGGCCTCAGGCACCTTGTACCAGACAAGACACCCAAATGGATGAAGGTAGTTGATATCCACGGATGGGATGGATAGTATAGAGTTGGGTGAACAGAAGCCGGCAGGAGTGTGGCAGGGGATAGAGTTGTAGGCAAACATTGAATGCCGGAGGGCATCGGCCCAGAAGGATTTGGGGAGACGAGCATTGAGAAGTGACGTCCGAACCATGTTGCTGATAGTTCTGTTGGTTCGTTCGGCTACACCGTTCAGTTCTGGTGAGTGTGGAGGACCCGGTTCATGTTTGATACCAGCATTAGAAAGGTAAGTGGAGAACTCATTTGACAGATATTCTCCGCCATTGTCAGTTCTTAGGGATTTAATCTTACGGGTCCCGTCTTTTTCGAAGAACGCACGAAAAATTTTGAAGCAGGAAAATGAATCACTCTTGAATTTCATTGGATAGACGGAGAGAAATTTTGAACAGTCATCAATAAAGGTGATAAAGTAAGAGTAGCCCTCCCTGGACTTCACTTCGTATGAACCGACATCTGAGTGAATTAGTTCTCCGGGAGTGGTGGATCAATGAGCTGAACGAGACTTGAGAGCTTTACGCGGCATCTTTGACTGTACGCATACGTGGCATTTCTGGACGTCGACTTCGTTCATCACTGAGGGGGAAATACCGTGGAGTTTTAGCAGAAGTTTGAGAGGTTTGAGGCTGATGTGGGAAAGACGGATATGATATCCTAGAAGGGAGTTGTCGATACGAACATGGGCGGAGCATGAGGAGGAGCTTACGGGTTCCGAGGGGAGGTAGTAGAGATTCGCTCGCCTATAGCCACGGCCCGATAGATTCCCCGTGACTTGAAAGTCTGAAGACCTGTACAAATCGCAGGATGATTTTGTGAAGACGACTGACATGCCTTTGTCGCAGAGAGCGGAAATAGAAAGGAGTGGCTCATGAAGAGAGGGTACTACTAGAGTAGGGACGGCGGTATCACCGGCAACCGGAAGCCGAATCGTGCCTTTGTGGGAGGCTTCCACGACTGAATGATCAGCCAGTCGAACTGGAGTGGAGTCCGGTCTTGGGTTTGCGACAGCTGCCAAGTCTGGTGTCATTGACATGGAGCAACCTGAGTCAAGGTTGGCGTCCGCGGACGCATGAGAGGTGAGAGTGGTCGACAGAGAGGCCACAGCGTTCCCGGCGCGCACCTCAATCTCAGAACCCGAGTAATCGGACTCGTCATCTTCGTCGTATTTGTGAGAGGAGAGTCCAAGTGTGGCAGCAGAGGTACGACCGGCTCGAGCGGAAGGTTGAGTGGATTGGGTGGGTAGGTTGTTGGGAGCAGAGGACGGCTTGCGAGGCTTTTGGTTGGCTTTGTGCTCGGCCAAAATCTTCTGAGTGTTCTTGCAGTCTCGCAAGTCGTGTCCATCCGCATTGCAGAAGTCACAATGCCGGGTGTTGTTGCGAGGAGGATGATTCGAGCGGTTGCGAGAGGAAGAGACAGAGGTCTTGCCAGCCTTGGTTGAGGAAACAGAGATGGGATCCTCACCATCGTGAGTTTTCCGACGAAGATACTCGGACTTGAGAGCCATTGTTATCTTCTCGGCGGATACGTGCGGTTCGTTCATAAGAGACGATACGCAGTTAATCCAGTCGTTAGGGAGGGAGTTGATGAGAGCAGTTGCATGTATCTCGTCGGTGGTGAGGGGTTTGTCAGGGGTAATGAGGGCATCGAGTCGTTCAGCGATCTTTGCAACGTTATCGATGTGGGTGAGCATATCCTCTCCGTCCATTTTGGTGACGGAGAGCTTTCTAAGCCAGTACATTCTTCCTCCGGCCGAGGAGTCTTGATGCGCAACCCGAAGAGCGTCCCAAGTCTTTGCGGCATCCTTTCGATGCGGTTTGGTGAATCGGAAGTTAGCTGGTTCAACTACCTGTGAGATAAGGGTGCAAACAGCTTTGTTGTCCCTTTCCCAGTTGACAGGTCGTTTTTCAGGCTTGATTGGAGAGAGGACATAGTCAACATTGTAGTTTTCAAGAAGCATCAACATTTGATATTCCCAGTCCGAGTAGTTGGACTCGGAGTCGGGTGCTTTGAGAGGAATAATCTTCGCTCCGTGTAACTTCGCAGTTGCAGCGGAGTCGTCGGAGAGACCGACACCGAAGTTGAGAGCCGATGGCGCTTTCGAGGAGGTAGAGTCCGTCATTGAGTCGGAGACCGATAGCTTTGATCCTTAGAGAGAGTCCACAAAACCACTCGGTAGACCGGTATTTAACGTGCTTGGTCGAGTTCTTTACAGCTGGAGCCTAGCGCGGGCTCATAACCTGATAGGCTAGACAGGCTGAGAACAGCAGACACGAGGCAGTGGTGAGTGGTTGATGTTGGTGGAAGGATGAATGAATTTCATGGAGAAAGAAAGGATCATGAAAAGAAAGAAAAGAAGAGAGAGAAAGAAAGGAACAACCATACCTGAGAACAGCAGACACGAGGCAGTGGTGAGTGGTTGATGTTGGTGGAAGGATGAGGAGAGGAGTCCTTCCACGTCTGCTGTCTCAGTATACTATGTAGACTATGTGACATGTGAGTGACAGGTAGTAGACATAAAGAAAGAAAGGAAAGATGACTAGGAATGATAAGGAATGGATGTAGCACACAACTAAACTAAGTTTACCAACTTAACAGAGAAGAACTCCTGTCGAGTCGTACAATTGTTCTTGGATTTCATCCAAAAACAAACATGGCTCGGCCTGCAGAAGTCGCACCATAAAGTTACGTTCATCCCTGGTTAAGAAAGACGGTCGGCCTCGCGCCTCGTATACGTTCGGATCTCGTATAACACATCGAGTCTCCTGAAAAAGCTGAAGCCACCTTCGGAACGATTGAGGGGATATTGAGGCCCCGAGTAATCGTTGGATCTCCGGTAACGTTAGTCCTTGGTGTGCCATGCGCACCGTGGCGATTTTCGTTTCCGGGGCGTATGAGCGAAAGACCATTGCGGCACTAGTGTTAAACGGTCGAGCTGGTGTCGTTTGGCGAAGATATTCGTGGGCACATTGAGCGGCCGGTTGAGGGGTTGAGGTTGTCAGCCGTCCACAGCTGGGATGATGACATGATCATCTGCTGTGTACGGCAGAAATGGCATAAACTCATGCCAATTAAATTGGAGCTGTGCCCGAACTCCATAACCTTACCTTCCAACTTTTTCAATAAATCCAACATTTATTGAAAAGACAATAGTTTACTTTATTTTTATTTTTTATTTTATTTTGTGAGTTTTTTTTTTTTTTTTTTTTTTTTTTTATTTATATTGTATTTATTTTTATTTTATTTGACTTGTTTTGTACTAATTTTTTGTTATTATTTTTTTTGTTTGTGTTTTAGGTAAGCCAGGGGAATTTATTCTATATCACTTGGCCTTGAATGATATTTTTTAACATGACTTGCTGCATATCTTCTGTTTAATGCAGTGCCATCCAGTTCCTCCAATGAATAAGAGCCTCCAGGATTTTGAGTGGTAATTCTGTAAGGTCCATTCCATTTGTTCTTAAAGAGCTTTCCATATTGGGAGTCCAAGGATTTATTATATACTAATACCAAATCCCCTGTTTGAAGTGGTTCTCTAGGTGTCTTCTTCCTGTTCCAGTAGTCCACAGATGTTTTCCTAGTATCCAGCAATTTTTGATGGGCCTTTTGAAGAATGTGATCCCTATTTTCCAATTGGAGAGTCCTGGCCAACAGAAGATCTTGAGTGCTGTTAACTTTTGTCCAATCAATGCCAAAGAAGGTTTCCAATTCCAGATCAATTGGTAAGATGGGGGGCTGTCCAAGTACCAATTCATAAGGGGAGTATCCAGTTGATCTTTTGGTGGAAATCCTGTCTGAAAATAAAACCAGAGGTAAATAATTTCTCCATTTCTTGCCTTCTTGTCCACATAGTTTAACCAAAGTGTCCTTGATGGCCTGATGTCCTCTTTCCACCATTCCATTAGCTTCAGGGTAATAAGGTGTGGTAACTTTGACTTTTATTCCTGCTTCCACTAGTGATTTCTGGAATTGTTGACCAAATTCTGAGCCTCCATCCACTGTAACTGACCAAGGTGCTCCATATCTGTAGATCCAGTTGTCCAAGAACCATTGTGAAATCTTCTTTGCTTGAATCTTCTCCAAACCAACTGCTTCAACCCATCCAGACAAATCATCTCTAGCAATTACCAGGTATTTCCATTTCCCAGCCTTGATATGAACTGTATCCAAGCTGACTCTTCCAAAGATTGTTGCTGCTCCAGTAGGCTTCTTGGGTTCCATTGGCAATACTGAATTCCTTTTCTGGCAAGCTTCACAAGACTGGACCCACTTGGTTACACCTTTCTTGAGTCCTGGCCACCAAAACCTGAGTTTAGTTCTTCTGTAAGTTTCTGAAATACCTCTGTGGCCTAGTGTTTCATGAAGAGCTTGGAGGATATTGTTTTGGGCTGAGGGAGTGGTAACAACTATCTGAGAAAAAGGTTTGTTAATTCTGTGCAAGACATTATTGGAGAGGAAGAAATTGGCTGATTTATGCAGAATTTGGTTGAAATCCAGGGGGTTGCATCCAGGTGGTTTGTTCATGGTTGAAAGATATTCCTGAAGGTGTTTCCAGGTTCCTTGTTGTAGGTTGCATAACTCTTCCCCCAACTTAGCTGATGTCCCCAGAAGCAGGCCAACAGAAGAAATCTTCAGTCCAAAACCAGGGTGAGGCTTTATCCATTTTTCATCTTCATCAAAACTCTGGCAGTTCTCTTCCTCTGGGTCCAATGGTCTCCTAGAAAGTGAATCAGGTAATGTGAAAGTCTTCCCAGGTGTATGAACTAAATCAAAAGAAAATAACTGAATAAAGGCAATCCATCTGTTCATAGGGGCATTGGGCAGTGAAGGGTTGTTGATCATTCCTATAAGGCATTGTGCATCCACTCTGAGCTGAAAATGCTGGCCCCACAGCTTGGTCTGAAGCTTCTTGAGGATTTTGGTGACACCACAGAGTTCCAGTTTGGATTGGGAATACTCTGACTCTCTTTTGGAAAAGACCACTGATTCATAGATAACAGGCCTGTCTAGTCCATTGGAATCCTCCTGGGTGAGTATAGCCCCTGCAGCAATATAACTGGAGTCCACTGATAGTTTGATAAGTCCTGCTTTAGGTCCATAGTCCAACTTACTGAGAGTGATATCCTTGCCAATAATTCTCTTCAGTTCTTTAAAGGATGCCTGGCAATCTTCAGTCCAGTCCCAAGTTGAGTCCTTCCTAGTAAGTTTTCTGAGAGGAGCAGTGATGGTGGAGTAATTCTTGATAAACATTCTGACATAGACACATATCCCTAGGAATCCTCTGACTTCTGTTGGTGTGGTAGGGACTGGCCAGGTTTCAATTTTGTTAAGCTTCTTTGTTGATATCTTCCTTCCTTCTTTACAAACAACATGACCAACCAAATCCAAGGCAGGGACACAACAAGCAAATTTCTGTCCAGATATAGTGAGTCCGGCTTCTTCAATCCTATACAACATCCTTTCCAAAGTGATAGCATATTCATAGATGAATTTTCTGATCTGTGGGTTTTCTTCTAGAGTTGCTCCATTGTAGTCTGAAATTGGTCCTTTGATTCCCCCATCATCAATAAAGATCCCCATATTCTGTGGTAGCTCATCCTGAAGAATCCACATCATCTGGGCCTGGTACACTGCAACTGAATTGGTGGCTCCTTGGGGTAATCTGGTGAGTTGAAATCTTCCTAGGGGGGTTTCAAATGTGGTCAAGGGCCTGGATTCTGGTGCTAACTCCCTTTCATCATATCCTCCCATTATGTCTCCTAGTCCATAGCAAGCCCTGCCTGTGAATGATTCAATTAGTTCCTCTGGAGATGGTGGTAGTCCTGCATCCTTAATGGTGACTTTGTTGAGTTTCTGAAGATCATGAACTATCCTCAATTTTCCATTTTGTTTCTTCACACAGAAAACTGGGCTGGAATAACTGGAGCAAGATTGTTCATAGAGGCCAGTCCTGAGTCTGGCCCTTACTAGCTCAATAAATTGGGATTTGATGGGGGCAGGTAAGGGAATAGGTTTCTGTTGCCAAGGTTCATGGGGAATGACTGGGATGATATAAGGTTGTCCATAGGTATGTTTCAGTAGTCCTCTTTCTTCTTCTGAAAAGGCCAAAGCTGCCTGCCTGAGGGTAATGACCCATACTAATAATTTGTGTTCTTCCTTTGACAGCCATCCAGTGGGGCCAAAGTTAATGAGATCCAGTCTTTCTTGTGTGATCTTTGTTGTAGGTATGAATTCTGGAGGATTTGGGTTTAAAGGGGTGGCATATGGATCTCTAGACAGTTCTGGCCTGGAAAGAGGTGGATTGAGTGATAGGGGCATAGGTTGATTGACTGGTTTGATTTTTTTTTGTGTTGATTTATATTTTGCTACACAGGTGATATGAGATTCTGAAAAGGAAGGGGCATAATTTTCTAATGGTTGTTTTGGCAGGTCCCTTTCCCCTATTTGGAGAAATGGAAGTTCTGCCCTTGGTCCAAAAAATCCCTGGTAACAAGGTTGACTGGAAGAGATGTTTCCCATTTGTGATGGATGGGGAGAAGGATTGGTACCAGGTAAGATTGTCCTTTTTCCATTATTGAGAGTGATTCTTCCCTAGGTCCATTGTATTTGATGGTTGCTGACATGTCCATTAAAAAAGGTTTTCCAACTATGAACTGAACTCCTCCTCTGGCCACCCAGAAATGAACAAGCTTGGTCACTCTTCCCACAAGTACTTCCACCTTCTCAGCAATCCCAATTATTCCAGTGTGGTGGCCTCCAATTCCTTTGAGCTTCATTGGTTTTTCTGTTATAACTAATCCAAGGTGATGAGCCATTTCTTCAGGGATGATGTTGACCATGGATCCAGTGTCCAAAAGGGCTTCAAAGGTTTTTCCAGATATGGTGAGTTTGACATATCCTAAAGGGCAAGAGTAATGGGTTACTGAATCCTTTTCCTCCTCATCTCCTTCCTCCAATGCTGCAGAGTTTCCTGTTATATCTGGGTCCACTGGCAATCTTCTGTTACTGATCCTTTTCTTGATGTGGTCCACCACTCCTGGGGCTATGGCGCATATTTCTCCTGCTGTGAGTGGTACAACGGCTTTCAGAATCCTGCCAGCTGTTTCTTCTTCCATTCCTGGGTATTCTTTGGCCAGAGTCTTTTCCAAGTAAGTCTCCTTGGGGCCTTGTCCTTGGGTGGTTTTTCTGATTCTTCACTGGATTGGAACCTGACTTTAGTATTCTGAGGATTGGAAGGGAACCTGGAACTGGGGCCTGGGGAAGAGGTAGCCATTCTGAGTAAGTCCTGTTGATCCATGTCCATTAAAGTTTCCTGGTCTTTCTTGGTTCTCTTTCCTTTATCTGATTCTTCCTCTTGGTCCTTGTTTCCTCTAGTCCTTTTCCCTAGGTCTGCTTCATAGAATCCTTGGATTTCTGGGTCCATTTCCTCTAGTTGGCCAAAGGAAGATATATGTCCAAATGATGTAGTGGCCTCTGAGGAATCCTTGATAAATTTATCCACAACTGATTTGATTGGCCTACTGGAATCCCAGGGAATTGGTGAGCTGTCTGGAAGTTTGAATCCTCTTCCATCCTTGAGAACTGATCCAACTGATTCATCATAGGTTAAGAGACTGCATCTGGTGATTGTGTGGGTTGGTTGGAAGCAGTAGAAGCACTTGAAGTCTGGGTTCCTTGGTCCATACGCTTGTCCAGAAGGATTTCCAGAAAAATGAGGTGGGGCAGATTTTCCAGCAGTGAGAGCTGCAAATTGCTTAATGAGGGAGTCCAGTTTCTGATCTGTGGAATTAGAGGTGGTAGGAGCTGGGGATTTGTATACAGGTGGGAGTTTGACTGGTGGGGCTATAGAAGGTGTGTTGACTGGTTCCTGACTGATATCTTTCCTGGATGTCTTCCTTCTTTCCATTACTGAAGCTGACTGAACCTCCCTGTGTATGTAGGTGACCAGGACCTGGGTATTTGGAAGAATATCACCTCCATCCTTTGAGGCTAGCATCTTGTTGTCCCTGATGAGTTCCTTGGTGACTGAAGATTCCAATTCTGGGCTGAGTGAGTCCAATAAGATTTCCCTAGATTCCTCCACATGTGATGTCTGTCCCATTCTGAAAAGATAATTAGTTATTACCTCATACTTAGTCCTGAATGTTTTGAATTCCTCCAGGGTCTTGATTCCTCCAGCTTGGATGGTAGAGTAGTTGAGCTTCTTTAGGTCTTGCTTGGTATACTTCACCAGGGGAAGAGGTGATCCATATCTGTCCAAGAGTTGTTTCTTCAAGGCCTCCCAGTCCAAGTCCTCATGGCCAGTCATCTCCTCTACTTCATCCTTTAAGTCCATTCCTTTGAGAAAAGAAATTATTTGCATGGCCAGGTCCCTAGAGGAAGCTCCATCAGCTGATCCAGCATTCTCATACCTTTTAATGAATTTCTCCACAGGCATGTTGGTTCCATCAAAGTACAGTTCCTTGTCCAATGGTTTAATCTTGACAGCCTTGGTTGGTCCTTGGTACTTGGGCATTACAGCTTCTCTTTCCAAAAAGTGGGTGTTCATTCTGTCTGAGGCTTGCTGGGTTGGGGACTGATGCCTGGATCCTTCCAAATGGGAGCTTTCTGAGCTTGCAGGGTTATTTCTGTAGTGAGTGAATGAGCCAGGGTTGGCCAGTTGGAATGGAGCAGCAGGCCTAGAGGTATTGGGGTTGTTGGGGATACTAGGTTCCAGGTTGTTGGTGGCTGATCCTTGGGTGAGGCCAGAGGTTTCTCCTAGGTTGTTGCTGATGTTCAGGGCAGGGGATTGTTGAGGGCTGGACATGTTGGAAAGTAAGTGGAGAGATGAGGAAGTGATATGTAGAGGAACTAACAGGAAGATATGTTTTAGGGGTTTTATTTATAGGTGATGCACTTGGAAATGGAATGAAGGGATTAGGTATGATAGAATTGATTTGAAATTGTAAGTTGGTGTAGTAGCAGGAAACTAAGACTGAAAGATTAAAACTGAAGGAAATAAGGCCACTGTTGGGACACCACTTGTGGAACTCCTAAAGGATCAGGAAAGAGCTTGAAGGGGAAATAGACAACAAATCTAGTAAGTAGAAGATGTTGAAGCTACAGGTGCTGATGAGGCTGCCCTTCTTGACTAAAGCTGAGGGGAAAGGGTTTCACTAAGAAAAAGAAAGAAAGAGGTGTGGCTATATTTCTACTAATCCTTAGACTGCTGTTACTAATGGGAACTTAGGTTGTTTTAATCAATCTGAGGCAGGGACCTTTGAGGAGTGAGAAAAGCACTGAGAAAGAGTAAAAGGGTATATGTTATAATTGTTATTGGTGTAAAGGTTGATGCAAAAGTAAATGTAAAAAAGGTAAAGGTTTAAAGGTAAAGGTAAATGTAAACTGTACTTTGGTCAAAGGGGGGGTGCATGATTTATCCATAGAACTAAGGGGAGTTCTACTTATACAAAAGGGCACAAGATGGCTGATCCTGGCAGTAAAGAGAAAGGGGAAATGTGTTCAGAGGTATACAACCAAAAGAGAGTAGTGATAGTGTAAGAAAGATGAGCCAATGTAGCTAGTAACTATGTATATAAGGAATTTAATGTGACTAGTAACCAAAGAGGATGATAAAGGCAGAAGATGTAACTATGTAATATAAATGACTGTGCTGTACAACTTAATACCAAAGAAGATATAAACTAAAAAAAAGTATGTAATATCTGTGTTTTATTTATGTACTGTATATTTATAAATCAATACCTTGTATAATATCCTATGGGTTTGTAGTATTGGTAAAGTTATGTGGTTATAAGTGGTAATATTCTAAGAATGCCAATAACTTCTGAACCAAAGGGAAATCAGGGGTACTTTGAGTGAGTGACTAGGGGTAGTTTTGTATGTAGAATCTGATTATGTAATAACAATGAAGTATATGTGAGAGGAAATGTAAGTTGTTGATGTTTGTATGTGAAAAGGTATGGATTACCACACCATGTCTGCAAATCAACCAGGAGAGATAAAAACCGCCTGTGGTGATGAATAGTTTGAAGAACAGCTCATGGAAGAAAGAATTGGAGGCCGCTGCAACTGCAAGGGAGCGGGAGCTAGTCCAAAAGCATCATCAAGCCTGATGGAGGCACGCAAAGCCTAGCCTCAGAATGTGTCATTGCACCAGCCGACTTCAGAACAGTCACAAGAAATAACCGAAGTGGCGGTTGATGTTGTGGTGAAGAACATAGAAGCCGGGCTGATTCTGATGCACAAAACGTTGAGAGAAGCCATGGTTAAGACAAGCAAGGCCAACGTGATGGCAGAAATGAACCCAGAAAGCAAGCAGAGGCAGTTGAAGCAACAGCAACTCAAGAATTCCAAACTCACAGCCAAGATCAACGACCTCACCTTGCAGCTCAATGGAGCCTGCAAGCAGAAAACTCATTTGAACCCTCCCACGACTGGTGCAATCCCAGCAGCCGCCACAACTACTCTCACCACATTAGAAAGGGTCCAGCGGATGTTGCAAAACATGGGGCTGAATCTTCTTCCTACGCTGGCCTTCAAAAGCTATCTTGCTTGGGGCACCAGATGAAGCTTTGTTGATTCAAAGGCACCAGATGGCCAAGAAAAAAAAACTGCTGGACAGGCATATCAAGTGACAGAAACCACTTATTGTCCACGGTGATTCAATTCTGGTTTTCACAACCACTCAGTACAACACTCAAACATTCTCATCCAAGACCTGGCAAATCCAAGCCATCAGTCCCACAAACCTTTGACTGCATCAAATCTGTCCATCCTCTTTGGCCAAGCTGCACCAGACAATAATTGAGTGATTGAGGTTTGCACAGGTAGTCACACCCGCCCTCCTTTACATCACCCGCATCAAACTTATCCTTAAATTAGCGCTCCCGCCTGGATTCTCAAATGGCATGATGGCTGAGGGCAAGGTGGGTGTACGCATTATTGGTAAGACCCTCATATATCATCCTAGCATTCTGGATTTCAGCATCAACTCAAACTTCCCCCCTTTGCCTATCTTGATCTGTCTAGTTCCGGAAATCCAAATCTCCCCCCGGCAGACGGGAGGCATCTCCACATGTGGCATTGTTGAAATGTGATGCAACATAGCTACAATCCTGGTCCAAGACAACCAAAAATACAGCAAAAGACCAAGGGGGATTGCTCCAAAGTCAAGACCTGTTTTGAGGGCAAAGTTGAATTGAATCTTCCATCCAATGCTACTGAAGCTGATGCCATAGCAACTCCTGTCCAAAGCCAGCTGCCCTGTGCTGCAAAGAAATCACTGCTTGCGCCCAACAGGTTGACACCGCCGGCCCAAATCCAAAGTCCTTCCAATAATGCCACTCTGCAATCTGTTTCTCCCTGCCCACCCCCATCCAGTCCCTCAAATCTCAATGCGGGCAATGAATTGTCTAATTCTCTTGTAGACTTTGAGCACAATGATCCTTCTCTCAAACTTTGATAAGGAAGAAAGTCTTCCAGGCACTCTCAATCCACAGGCAGTCCCATCCCACCTGCAAGCACAGTCTTGGTCATGATACCTCAGCTCATGCAACAAGATATGGTGCCCAAACTGCGTCTCCTTCAACACAACTCAAAAAGCATGTCATTCATATTTGGCTATCAAGCCAATCACCACCAAGCGCATGATATGGGACTGAATCTGAGCCGGCTGTTGTTGGAGAATGGACCGGCCAACACAAGCAATCAGGAGGCACTGAAGCACGCGGATTACCACCGCCCTCCCTGCCCCCGGCCACTCAATCACATTGTCATTTCATTCATTACAGTTCCCCAAGGATGCTGACCAATGGTTTGACACGTTCCTGGTTCAACAATATGCCACCAGAGATGATGAGATTAAGAAAGTCTGCCAATGAATCACTAGTAACACAAGTCAGAATACTCAACCTTTGCCGTATGCTTGGCCATGGCAGACGTGTCAGACTGCAATGGACAAGCAACTTGAAGGTCCATGGTGGTGGCCCAAAGGAACAGGTGTGTATGACTTGCTTCTCATCAATGAGTGCAAAAGAGTCTGTCATGTTTGGCATGTCAACCAACCATGAGAAGCATATTGAGATGCTGGATGTCACCAGGGCAATGCACATGAACCGCTGGCAGATACAAATCTAATCTTGCGCCCTTGGTTGGCCTATTCACACCATCCTTCTTGCCGCTGGTCGAATCCACGGCATGACTATAGCCAGCTCTTGCTCCTAAACGGGACCTGTCTTCTTTTTTCTCATTCTTGAGATAACTCTTCCTTCAGGATTCTACTCCTTTGCGTCTGCAGCTGGCTTTTTTAAGCTTCCCTTCCTTGTTTCTAAAACAAACAAACAAGGTTTGTGTGTAATGGCAGAGAATTTGACCACCTGCACATTTCAATTCATAAAAAGCAACAAGAAAAGTAAAATTAAAATTATGCGCACTGATGATGATCAGTGCACATGAGAGAAAAAAAAGAGATGAAAAACAGCCTTGGTAATCTTGGGATTGGATTGGTTCCTGTGACCAAGGATGTGTCAATTATGAGTTGACCATTGTGTTGCCAATGCCGGACGCAACATTGCTTTCAGCCGATATTGAGTTGGAGGGCCTTTGTGCTGGCTGACAATTGTGTTGGCAGTGAACCAGGCCAGTCTTCCTGAAAGTCAGCTCAGACCGCTATCAGTTTACAACTTGTTTGGCAGGCCAAAGGCATGTTTGAGACTAGTGTCTGCAATTGCAGTTGCCATGGCATTGGGCATGGGGACTTATTGGCCTGCTTACATTGTTGCTGGCACGCTGTCTTGATGGGCAGATAGACCCGTTAATAGAGGCAAGTCCCAACAAGCAGCTAGATCGTCAGGAATTGTGTATTTATATTGGTCATCACCACTGACCAGTGTCTTGGCTTAGAATGAAGGACCACCATTGAGCTATGATCTGACTGCTGCCGGATTATCATATACTATAGTATGTGATCTTTCCACAGGGTCAGTTTTGGCTGGCAACATATGATTATTAGTGTACTATGCATTTATTTTTACAGTTATGACAGGGTGTACCACTCACCCTACAAGAGCAATGCCTGAGTTTGGGCTGTAGTGAAACTAGAGCGTGTTGCATGTCAACTCCTGTCAGTTGCTTGACTTTTTTTTGTAGTGGCATTGCAGCAGTATAGACTGACAACATTCTTTTTAGTTGATCAAGAATCAAAAAGATTTGTATTCACAACACGTAAGTATTCTTTGTGATGATCCTCTTGTGTACATAGCCGTCAAATAGTTTTTTGATGTTGTTTTTGATCTGCAGCAATCAAGAATCAAGAATGCCATTGAAACAGCAGTAAAGAAGGCCAGCACCCAGGTACATGAATCAAAAGCCACCAAGAGTATGAGGCTAGCAAACCAAGCAAAATGGGTAAGTTGTTTCTGTAAATCTTCATAGTATAGCTTTTTTCAACAAGTGGAGATTAGTTGGGAGCTGGGGATTGTTACAAAGGACTCATCAACCAACTAGGAGAATCTCAACACTTTGGCGGAAGAGGTAATGTTTTTCTTCACATAAAATTAACCCCATAAGAATTTGTTTGAACTTCAAGCTCAACTTGCTTTCATGCCCTTGGGCCTTTTGTGTGCTTCCACCAACTCATCTTAAAGCGGTTAAATCATTGATTCCCAAGGCCAAGACAGAGGTTAAAGATCTTCAATAAGCCTTAGAAAGTTGGATAATTAACAAGGAGAAAGAATATAAACATTTTACAAATTGGTGTTCACAACAGGCAAGTATTCTGTGTGACAGTATAACTTACATCTGCAAAGCCCTTGATTACTTTTAGTTGGGATTCTAGTATTTTGACCACCTTGGTTTTGTTTTGATGTGCAGCAATCTAGAAGAGAGGATGCCGTCCAATTGGGAGTCAACAAGGTCACTGCCCTGGCCCCCGAGTTGAAAGCCACTACATCAAAACAAGTGCAAGAGGAAATCATGAAGCTACAGAACCAAACCAAATGGGCAAGTTTTTTTTTTTCACAATACTAACACTTTGGCTGCTGTTTTTTAACAGGACAAGTTTGGTCAAAAGCTGGACATTATCACAGAGGAGGTATCAAACAACATGGAAAATCTTAACAGTTTGGAGGAGGAGGTGAAGCGTTTATTTGCCCAAGAAACATTCAAAAACTACTCCAAACTTGCTGAAACCCTGGACTTTTTGTCTTCTTTGTTGTAAATGCATGTCAAAGACGTCAGTCTCACACATAGCCAGGAGAAGAAAGTAATTGAGGATATTTAAGCACCAGTAGTCAACTTAACATGTGATAAGGAGAAAGTATGTATTGATTTGCGTTGAGTGTGGTACAAAATAATAGGGGGTATCAAATATGAACAAATCCACCATTATCTAATCAACTGGTTTTGAAAATCCACCATTTTTAAAAACCATGGATATCTATATATAATGGATCAGAATTCTCAAAAGTGAAAGTTTGTGGACAAACCTAATTGACTGGTTTTAATTGTGGATTTGGTCATATTTGATACCCCCTAATAACACCAACCCTAACATAATTTACAGCTAAACAAAGCATGCCACAGAATTAGGACAAGAAATTGCTTTGAATTCTAACCTGAAAGTTGAAGTGAGGCACATTTCCACAATTCAAGTCAACCCTTTCATTGCAATTCTTCCATTAATGATTTCTCCCCACATTTTCCTCCCTGTTGTCAGCTTGCAAGCTTTAGGGATACCCTTGATCAGGGCCTGGCACTCAAAGATCAACTCAATACAATTCAGAGCAAGAAAAATTCTAAACTCAAAATGGAGGTTAGGCTTAAATGTATTCAACAATATCACAGGTGTATCATTAATGTTCCTTCTCTTTTTATCTTTTTCATACATCCAGCTCAAGCGTATGAAGGATGAACTTGGGGCTATGATCTTGGAAGGATTGCAAACCTCCCAGGCTAGGTTGGGTGAAGTCCCTGGGACACACCTTCATGTTGATCCTTCTCTGCAACAAGATGTATAGCAGAGCCGCCGCATCTATTCAAACGTCAGTACTTGCCCCTCATCAAATAGTGCTGGATAGTCCATCCACATCAGTGTCTCACTTTTTCAATTCTGTCAAATACAGCCCAAAGGTCACACCCACATGAACTACTCACAAGATGATGCCATGATTACAGTATCATCTGATGATGAGGAACAAACCATCCAATTTCAGCAATCCAAACAAAATTGAGAATAATTTTCTTCAACTAGTCCATCATCCAGGCCAAGTCACACAACAAACCTTCCATGTACCTTGCGCAATCCTAATTTTGGTCCAACCAATCCTTACTCTTCACCAACCAGCCAGACTTCTTCCTCTTTCAGAAAAGGGAAGTATTATAATTGGCAAAGGGCTGGGAAAAATTTGGTTGGGATCAAAGCTACAAGTGTGAGGAAAGATTGGGCGCAAATGAATGTAAAAGCCAAAGATGAAGACCAGAATTTGGTTACCACTGTACCTGCTAAAAAAAACAATGACAGATCAATTTTGATAAAATCACTTTACAGTTGCTTGCCCTGCAACATCACATTTGAATTCTCACCTCTACAAAGCACAATAAGAATGATCATCTTTGCTTAGCCACCATACAGGAAGGAGAAAATCTTCTGGAGCTTGATCTGAAGTTTACAAGTTCAGCGCTTCCTGTCAATGGCCCTCACGTCCTAACCCAAGATGAGGCTTGCCTCAAAATTTCAGATGAAGCCAATGTGAAACATTCATTTTCAAAATTCTGCAAACAAAAAGCACGCCAGTACAGACTTCCTTACGTTGCATTGGCAATTGACAATCCTGCGTGCACTTGTGATTGGAATGGAAGAACAAAAATGCTTATTTTGGATACACTCTTGAATGCCCCTCAATTTGGAGAATACCCTGAATACTATGTTGGTTCCTCTGGCCCAGACCCAACCCAAATTGAAAAGCTGCTTGAATCCCACTCCAGTATCTGCTGGAGCTGATACAGCAAAGCCACAGAAAAGATGGACTTGTTGAGTCCTGCAGAAAAAGTGATTGCAGAGCAGGAAGATGTGCTTGGGTAAGTCAGTTGTTTATATACATGATATAATTACAAAACTGAGATGCTAACCCTAAGAATAAAGCTTTCTTCAGCTTGCTAGCCGCCAACTGGAAGCTTGCCAAAGTTCTGATGTATTAACAATCTATGCCAAGCTCTTTGAAGATGAGAGGCTTTGCTCTTTGGACAAATCAATGGATGATCCTATGGATGAAGACAAGAATTGTCATATTCCTCCTTGGCATAGTCAATTGGAGACCCTGATGGTGAACCGTGTTGACACCAAATACAAGAAGTTGAGACAAAGAGAGTATCCCACACAATCCAGAAGGAAGCCATCCAAAAGAATTGAAGCTACAAATCCAGTAATATTGGACACAAACAGTTGACCCATTGAATTGACGGAAGATTCCTATTCCCAATCATGGCTAAAGCAATTGGACCCACTACATAGGATTTCTTTGTTGGAAGCCTTGTTAACAGAATGAATGACCATTGCAGTAATTTCTCCTTCAAAAGTCTAAGCAAAAAATTAAAAGAATTCCTTGTGCTTCTCACTTGAGTAAATTTTTGATTATCTGGTCTGTTTGAGTAGATTTTTGATTCTAGTCTAGTTTGTAGCTGCCATGAATAATATCCAGTTTTTCATTGCACAGATGAGCTATGGATTTTTGAGAAATGTTTGACTTTTTCATGGAACTTCATGGGGGGCACCTGGTCAAACTGGTCCAGAAAAAGTCTCCTTATACAGCTTGCAAAAAAAGTGGGGGAAGAATGAGAAAATCCAAATGTGTGCATTTTCAGTACGGTAGAAATTAAATGCATCAAAGCTTCCCAAAAATCTGTTATCAATTCCATGGCTTGTCAAGCTACAAACAGCCTGTAAGATCTCAGTGCCAATTCTTTGATGGTGTTTTGAGTTCTCTACAGTTTATTGTTTTATCACTCTGCGTATTTTAAGTAGTTTTATTCTTTATTAATCACTCAATTGAGTTGTTTTAATTCACTCCACTATTTGGTAGTTTTATTCTCACTCTGTTTTTCATCAGTTTTATCTTCACCCTACTGTTTAGTAGTTTGATTCTCACTCTAGTAGTGTTCTGTTTTATCATCAAGTCACTATGTATGCTACTAGCATGGGTAGTGTATACTTTTTTTGTTTTTTTTGATTTAGTCACTTGGGCCCCTTTGGATCTTGCCAGGGGGCTCTCTAGTTGTGACTATATATGTCTGATATCTCTGTTTGAAATAAAATGATCAAGTCAGAGCCTTGTCCTCACTCAACCACTTCAAGCTCCTTGGTCCAGTCTCAAGTGCCCTCAAGACTGCCCCCTCCTCCATTTCTCATTTTCTCTTGAGTTGAAAATCTCTTACACTTTACTTTCTCTGTGACTTTTCTTTTTCTCTATCCTCTTTTTGTTCTCTGTAACCACAGGTATTGGCACTCCTTATTTTAAGGAAACTTTATGTCAAGATTTCACCTTCAGAAAGGAAGACTCGAGAAGGGGGGGCAATCTTGGTGGAAGGTCTGATTGGACCAAGGAGCTAGGCTCAGACTTGATGCTTTATTTCAGCTGACAAATTCTCTGGCTAAATACAAAACAACAGGAATGGCCACATGTGGTGTTCTTGAAACAAATAAAAGCATATGCTGTAAAGTATACAAGCATAAGCAGTGACAGTGATGTGAACCTAGTTAAATACTATGGAGAAATAAAACTGCCAAATAGCAGAGTGATGAAAATACCACTACCTGATTTGTAGAGTGATTTAAAACAAAACTATTGAGTGATAAATAAAATTAAACTGCTTGATTGCAGAGTGGTAAGAAATTAATAATAATGTGAATTTTTGATGAAGAGATTTTAAAGAGGAGTTTGTGGGCGGGAAGAAAGGCTGGAATTCTGACACTTTAAACAAAATACATGAAGAAAAATTAATAAGAAATGAAGAGACTAATGATTTTTTCCACTTGATCAATTTCTTACCAACATTAAAGCAAGATTTCCTCATAACAAGAATTTATTTTTTTATCAGATTTTTCTTCATACACAAATACCACCATTTGGATCAAAATCCTGCTACATAAACACATAACCATTGTCTGTAGTGTATTGTGAGAGTTTTCTAGATTCAAGTCAAGCTTTCCAGGTTTTGAGAAATCTGTCAAAATTCTGAACCAGAATAATTGCCATGAGCTCACAATCATTTCTTCCTGTGCTGGAGTGGGCATGATTTGGAGGTGTAAGCCCTTGATCATGCCATAGAAACCTGCGTGAGGGCATGCACAAGCTATCCATGGCACTCCAAAAGAGGTATGGCTCCACGGTGCACACCCCACACATCAAAAGTTTTCCAGTCTTGATGGTTGGGAGGGATCCTTCCTGCCTAAAAGACCAAGTTGCTTTAAAGCACATTATTGCATAGATGTGCTTCTCTGGAATGAGGGTGGTGAGGTACTGGAATAATTAAGGGGGACCTCTATAATCACAATTAAGAGTCCTGGGACCTTGCAATGAAGACTTGGAGAGTCTCCAATATTTTGCTTGGAATGTTCAAGGGTCTAGGCCCCATTTGCTATGAACCGCCAAACATTGCCAAACACATTATCCCATCAGCTGCTTCAAAGGAATTTGAAGATCAGCTATCCAAACTTGATTGTTCTCCACACATCACCTTCACAATTCACAGTTTCTTCAACAAGCCCCATAAGGATAAGAGAGATATTTCGCCATTTGCCTTTGCACTCTTTGTCCCAACCAATATTTCCAATAGGATTGTTGTGGATTCATCTGAAAAATACAATGTCTTGGGTGGGCGCTTTGTGTTTGCTGATTATAATTTCTGCATTGATTTAAGGAGAAAGGTATTGTGCAGCTGCCCTGGGCAGCCAATGGCTACACACACTGCACCATCCCTACCATCAAATCGCAACACCACACTCAAATGGCAATGTCCCTCCAGATCAACAAAACAACTCTTATCACTTGACGTGACATCCAAAGTGGCACCATTTACCATAGGGAAAAAAATGCAGCTTATAAGCATCATATGTATATTGGTGGTCTTGAAAATACTATCAACAATATATCCACTCATACTGCTGCTTGAATCTTGTTTTTCTTTTTTTCCCTTGGGATAGTTCAAATTGTGAAATGCAACTTTAAAATACAATGGCTTGCTTGAGCAAAATCAGGCAAAGAAGAAACAATGGTTATTCTGAGTCTGAATTCCCTATTGTGACTGGGAAATTTTACATAATAACTTTCCCAACATACATGTTTTTCCTTGTTGATTTTCGTAAGTGTGATTAAGAGTGCCCAAAATTGGTGTTTGAATTTTCTAATACCTGGCATCTTGACATACCTTCCAATTGAATCAAATTTCTTCATACACTTCCGCCACCCAACTGCCCACATTCTTCCGCCCCAACATTGCAAATGTCCAACAGGATTAACAAACTGCTTTGATTGATGAAGAAAGTGGTGATGTGATTAATTTCTTTTTGTTTGGCCTGGGAGAGCTTGTTCAATGGTGTGTATTTGATGACAGCAATGATTTCCCCCTGGTTTGACTTGTCCAGAACGACGGCTTTACCGTCGCTGAAGTGCCTGAACGTATCAACAATCATCTTTCAATGCTTAATTTGGGGATTGATACAATCACTCCTCTCAGTGCACACCCTTAAAAAAAGGGTGTGCTGCCCGCGCACCCTTTTTTTGACGGGCATGTGGACTGCACACTCTTCTTTGGGGGTCAGCACGCCTGTAGATGGGCGTGCAAACTGCATGGCCATCTACGGGCGTGCAACACCCACCCGAGAAAGGGCCTGCAACCGCATGCCCATGTTTGGGCGGGTGACGGCATAGTCCCCATTGTTGTGGATTGTGCTGTGACCCTGCAGCTGCCACACAGCGTGACCTGAGGGGATCCCCCCAGTCAAGGAGGCTGTACAGCCTGTTTGACCGGAGGGATTCCCTCTGATCAAAGAGGTTATACAACCTTTTCAACCAGAGGGAATTCCTCCGGTCAAAGAGGCTGTATAACCTCTATGACCAGAGGGTACTCCCTGTGGTCAATGAGGTTATACAACCTCTTTGACCATAGGGAATTCCTCCGGTCAAAGAGGCTGTATAGCCTCTGGTCAATGAGGATATACAACCTCTTTGACCATAAGCAATTCCTACAGTCAAAGAGGCTGTATAGCCTCTTTGACCGGAGGGGATTCCCTCTGGTCAAAGACGTTATACAACCTCTTTGACTGTAGGAATTCCTGCGGTCAAAGAGGCTGTATGGAATTTCCTCCCTGTCAAAGAGGTTATACAACCTCTTTTACCAGAGGGAATCCCCTCCCGTCAGAGAGGTGATACAACCTCTTTTACCAGAGGGAATCCCCTCCAGGCAAAGAGTTAAACAACCTCTTTTACCAGAGGGAATTCCTCCGGTCAAAGAGGTCATACAACCTCTTTGACCAGAGGGAATTCCTCTGGTCAAAGAGGTTATACAACCTCCTTTACCGGAGGGAATTCCTCTGGTCAAAGAGGTTATACAACCTTCTTGACCGCAGGGAATTCACCTGGTCAAAGAGGTTATACAACCTCTTTGACCGGAGGGAATTCCTCTGGTCAAGCCTATGTACACAGGTAGGGGAGTGCGTGCCCATACCTTTGTACATAGAAAGGATGTGCAGCCTGCACACACTTTCTATGTATATGGGTAGGGGAACACACACCCCTACCTATGTACATCAAAAGGGCATGCAGTTTGCACTCCCTTTTACGCCCTTTTTTGGGTGGGTTTAGGGGTGTGCGCTCCCCTACCCATGTACATAGAAAGAGAGTGCAGGTTGCACGCCCTTTCTATGTATGTAGGTAGGGGCACGCACGCCCCTACCTATGTACATAGGCTTGACCGGAGGAATTCCCTCTGGTCAAAGAGTTTGTATGACCTCTTTGACCGGAGGGAATGCCCCTTGGTCAAAGAGGTTGTACAGCCTCTTTGACCGGAGGGGATTCCTCCGGTCAAGCCTATATACATAGGTAGGGGCATGCGTTCCCCTACCCACATGCATAGAAAAGGCGCACAGGCAGCATGCCCATTCTATGCACCGCACACCCATACCTATGTACACAGGCTTGACTGGAGGAATCCCCTCCGGTCAAGGAGGCTGTATAGCCTCTTTGACCGGAGGGTATTCCCTCTGGTCAAAGAGGTTATACAACCTCTTTGACCGGAGGGGATTCCTCTGATTGAGCCTATGTACCTAGGTAGGGGCATGCGTGCCCCTACCTATGTACATAGAAAGGGTGTGCGGCCTGCACGCCCTGTCTTTCCACATCCAACTCCCTCTACCAACTGCCCCCAATTGCTCTGACTCAAGATTGGCCTAGCTTTTATCATTAGATTTATAAATTTCCTACAGCTATGGCTTCCTGTGAGCAGTGTAGGAACAGAAATACCCAGTGCATTCCTTCTGGTCTCTCAAGGACGTGCTGTCAAAACTGTCATATGAATTCTCTGAGATGCTCACATCTTCACCAAGTGCCCAACCATGGAGCTTGACCATCATCCGGAGACAGGCCTCAAACCCAGACCAACCAAAGAGTCACCAACCAACAGAATCCAGAACCACCAGCTATTAGCCATCACCCTTGTCCAACAGCTGGTCTTTACCTGTCTGTTCCTATTCAACCTCAAAGAGACCCTTATCACTGTCCTCAAAATTCATCCCATGTTCAAAGCTCAAATCCACAACCCCCTGATATTATCCAACACTACCATAGCCATCGGAATATTTGGGAGTGGGCTAGGCTAACCAACCTACTAACTCAAGAACCCCTTGCTCACCCATGTCTAAGATCTGGAATGCAAAATTACCAAATTCCTAGATTATCACAAAGTGTTCCTCATCCTCCAGTTGATTTCATAGAAGGGGAAACGGTTACTGGATACAATATAATTCTTCAACTCTACTCTCAACGTTCTCAACGTGTATCACCCGTCTTAATGCTGCCTGGTTCTTCAGTCTCACCCATCTCAATCTCGTCTGGTTCATTGGCTTCAGAGGCTGAACAATAACTTATAAGACTGTAAGTCCATGATGTGGGTATTTATGTCAGACACAAGCTACAAGCATCTACATTGCGGGTGATTTATTCCGGGTGCTAAACGCAGAATATATGCCCCCAAGCTTTTTGATAGCAACTCAAGAGCGGCTTGCACACAGCCGCAGTAGCTATATGGGCAGCCAAAAATTCATGAAAGCTTTATTCCCCCCTTTCTCCCTTTATTCCCCGCTTTCTCCCTTCATCCCTGACCATCTCATCTTATTTCAAGTGTTATTTCATTTCATTTCAGTCATCAACATGAATCTCCAAATCCTTCAGAACATCCTTGCTTCCCAAGCAATAGCAAATTCGGCAACACGCAAAATACAGTCAGCAGTCAGTGAAACAACTGCAGCTATAGCCAGCAGCAACAAAAGTGAAAATCAAGAAAGAGCTGTCCATGGGGGCTCCAGGCCTCGACGCCGCCGCAACTTACCCCCAGATTTTGAAACCGGTTATCAGTAACAATACAAAGACTATCTAGCACCAGGAATGTACACCAATTACCTTTTCCAACGCCGATTTCGAATGCACAGATCTCTCTTTTTGAAAATAGTCAAAGAAGTCTCAGACCACAACCGCTAATTTGTACAGAAGAAGGACACTCTTGGTCATCCAGGCCTGCACCCTGTTCAAAAACCACCTCAGCAATTCAAATGCTAGCACATGGAGGCGCCACAGACTTGAATGATGAATACATTCGAATTGCTGAAAGTACATTGTTGGAAGCTCTTGATGAATTCTGCACCTCAATTATTCAACTATGTGGAACCAAGTATCTTCGACATCCAACAGATGAAGATATCCAACGCTTGTGTGCCATCAATTCCAAAAGGGATTCCCTGGAATGTTGGGCTCCCTGGACTGCATGCACTGGCAGTGGAAGAACTGTCCTATGGCATGCAAAGGTCAGTCTGGGGAAGGAGAAGGTGAGTACATCCCATATAATCAAGAAAATTTAACTGCTGGATGCCTTCAAATTATGATAGGTTCCGACAATTGTCCTTGAGGCCGTTGCATCTTACGGCTTATGGATCTGGCATGCCTTTTTTGGGCTGCCAGGATCTCATAATGACATCAATCTATTAGATTAATCACCACTCTTTGCAAACTTACTTAATGGAATTTCTCCAAAAGTCAAGTACAATCAATGGGAACAAATATACAGATGGCTATTTTTTGGCGGACGGTATTTACCCCAATTGGAGCACTCTTGTTAAAACAATCTCTGAGCCACAAGGACTTGACAAGAAGGTTAGTTAATTTCTGGAATTTCTATTTTTCTCCAATCTATTGATGCTTAATCTCACTCAATCTCTTATGATTAGCATTTTGCCAAGATGCAGGAGAAGTTGAACGGGCGTTTGGTGTTCTACAATCTCGATTTGCCACTGTATCACAACCTGCGCATGGCTGGACACATGCAAAGCTCCATAGGATAATGACAACTTGTGTAATACTACACAATATGATTGTTGAAGATGAATGCAACCAGGACAAAGCAAGTATCTTTGAAGGAAATGAAATAGTTGTTCAGCCTCACCAGTCCGTTTGGCATCTTTTTCCCAATTCATAGCAAATTCAATCTCTTTGCAAGACTCAACCAAACACAACAGACTGCGAGATGACCTGGTCATTCATCTATGGGCCCTCAAAGGTCAATCAAAGTCAAATCACTCTTCTATTATTGAATAACTGTCATTCAAGTCCTGTGTTCATCAATTTACATTGATCAATTTGTTTTAAGTTTTTTTTTTAACACAAGCAATTCTAATTGATATATAAACCATTTGTAGTGGTTTCATTGCAAGAAGTGACACTCAAGTGAGAAATAACAAAATGAATGAAGAAAAAAAAACAAAAAAGAAGAGAAAAAAAAACAAAAAAGAAGAGAAAAAAAAACGTGAACAAGATGTGAAACAAACACAAGTGATGAAAACGGAAGAAACTCGAACTAATTTGTGTCTACTGTTCATTTTTCTTTGTTTTTCTCTCTCTCTTCCTTCTCCTCTTCAAGCTTCTGTTTGCAAGTGATCTTCTCAAGTATCTTTTTTTGTTTCCAGTCGTAGAACGGTTGATTAACTTCAGTGACAGATGAGACATCCACCTTCATGATAGTTTTGTCTGCAAGTGTATCAATTGCTTCTTGTTGGCCACTTAGGATATTGTTTTGAATGGCCAATTGTCTGACAAGGTCTTTCTGAACTTCAAGAATTTCAGATCTCCATTGTTTATCAAGGGCTTCTTTCTGAGCAAGTTCTTTTCAAGCTTGTTCCCCATTGGCCTGTCAGTTTGTTTTGATTTGATTTTTGATGCATTGCTAGTACAGCCATCAATAATACTGGAGGACGGTGCTGAGAATTGTGTTTCATTAGATGCTGTTGAACTATCGATGTCCATGACATTGGATTGGGTCTTTGGGGTCTCAGACCTCTTCTTTACAAGGTCATCTTAATGTTCCATCCACTTTGGTGCTTGAGAGAGGATGTGATAACATTGGAGATGGAAAAACGGTTTTCCGCATGTTGACACAGCCGCATAGAGTTTCATAGCTGCACTGAGCCAATCTTCAGAGTTTGTCCCGCTTTGATTGGAAACTTCTACTTGGCTGACACAGCCAAAAAAAAATTTGATGGTGTGTTGGAGTGTTTGCCAGCAACTCTTGATGCTAACTGCATTCCCCATTGCCTTGGTAAATTGCTCGGCTATGCAGTTCCAGAAAGTATCAGCAGTTTGGTTGGTTGAGTTCAGTGGGTCTTGAGTTACGTGGAGCCAAGATTTACAGATTTGAACGTCCTCTGCCTCAGAGTAGTTTTGAGAACGTGAACTACCTTTGATGTCTTCTTTAAGGTTGTGTTTTGATGGTTGTGCGGAACCTTTCTTTTTCTTGGTTGCGGGTCTTGCATCACTTTCTCCATTGGAATTTGAATGTATCTCAAGGCCATGGCTTCCCTTCTTGACAGGGTCATTTGGTAATTCTATCTTGCCGTTGTCTGTTAAACCTGAGAGAAAAAGGAAATTAGGAAGATTCAAAATAAAAATAAATGAGAAAAATATTTCCTACCTAAGAGAAGAGGGTTGACTGCTACTTGTGGCATTATGTAGTGGATGGTGTGTGTTCTTGTTGGAGTAGGAGAAAAAAGAAAGGTGTAGGTTTTTGGGGGAAAGGGTGTGAAAAGTGAATGAGATGTCCAAACAAGTTTCACCAAAAGAAAAACATCTGTCATGGGTGCTAGACAACAGCTCCAGCAACTGGATAGCATTTGTAACCTCTGGAGCTATAGTAGCACCGTGCTTAGCACCCTGTGATGATTTTCAGTGTGGATTGCTAGCAACCCAGGATAGCACCCTGGGTGGAGATGCTCTAAGTGCGGTGGCAGACAGAGATACACGACAGACCTAAAGAGATGGATCATGAATGAGATAACAAAGACTTAGAAAGTGAAAAGATTGCAAATGGACCTGCAGACGGTTTGACAAAGGTGATAGTGAGTTGAAGCAAACAAAGAAGTTGAGTTGTTAGAGAAACAGGACTGAGAACTAATAGCAACTATTTAACAACATAACTTAGGGTTTGGAGCTGACAACTGATGCGAACTACGACATTAAGCTATCACTAGTTACATGTATGTGACATTACAGAGAAACCGTCTAATATAACTTTTGCTGAGGTTTTTTTACAAGAAATGATTATATGGTTGATAAGCTTCAATGAAATTTTATTTCTAATACAAGGGTAGACTAGTAATGATTAAAAATGAATCAAGAATCAAATTATATTTTCAATCAGAATTCGTGTTGGGGATTCTTGCTTTGGGACAGGTGGAGCTTCTTGGGTAATGAAAATGGTTGAGAGATTGTTTAACCTTCCCAGCTTATAAGCACTGCCAGCACAATTGCCTAGGTTGAGTTCATCCCAGTTAAACTAGGATGCAAACAAGCCAATTTAAAGTAGGTTGACCTCACCCAATGAAACATGAAACCAAGGGGCCCTGGGATTTATATTTCATCAGTTGATTTCAACAGTTTAAATTGGTTGAGTGCATCCCAGTTTAACTGGGATGACTTCATCCTAGACAATTATGATGGCAGTGAAGCAAACAACTTTTATCAACAGGAGAGCAAACCGTCACCTATATTGCCTCTGTTTGTCATTTCCATCCAAAGTGAGCATATTTCTCTTTTCTTATGTAATTAATATCTTCATCTCTTATGTCACAATTCAAAATTTTAACCAGAATCTCTGGATCTATCAAAAAATCTTAAAAGGTCCTTCTCCAAGCTCAATTCCAAGCACTAGTACATATTTATGTAAATATGTCAAAGAGGATTGGATTCAACCCAAAAATTGAAAAAATCCGCAAGATAATCATCCATGACTTATTACCTCAATTGTTACCTTACCTACAGACGTGAGAAAAAAATACAGACCATAAAGGGACTAGCTCGGATCAGATGATGAACCATAACATGTGCTAATGCACTTGGTCCTATCAGGTCCTCCCCCAGGAGACACAGGTTTTTTCAAGTGTCTTGAGACACAGCCAAAAAAGCCCAAAGTAGTATAGGTTGTAAGACCATGCATCCCACCTTTCATATTTATTGCCCCACGAGTTATTGCAGTTTTCTTCTTGCTTATTGTAGTGTCCTTCTTGCTTATTGTAGTTTCCTTCTTGCACTGGCCCGGAGCTATTCTTTCTCACTACATCTTTGGATTCTTCAGATCTTGCCATTCTAAGTTCTTAACAACTATTATGTCTCAGTTATCTCTCTCTCATACATTCTGATGATATCTGACAATCAATGAGTAAACATATGTCAAAGGATTGTGTGTGTAATCCCATACACACTTGGGTTCACACACAACCGTCACCACTCAAGTCTCACAGTTTTGATGACGCACCAGAAAACATAGCTTCCAGGGTACATCAAGGATTCAACTATGGTACAATTCAATATTCCAGCTGCTCAATTATTTGAAGACACCAGGAAAAAAAGTTGGCACCTCTATGGAGGTGCCTTTGCTTGGCTCTTACACATCCACAACATATCAACACTGTATCTTGACTGTATCCCCCACTTCAACAGAATGTATCAATGAGGTATCTTGTTTTCACATGACTGCTCCAAAGTTGAAGTATTTCCATATATTTAATTAATAGTTTTTCAAATGGTAAGTAAATCACCGATACAATTCATGAAATTTGACTAGTGATCATGAACAAGCACAAGGAGGGGAATTCACTGTATGTCTCCATTTGTCCCCCACATGTTACGTCTTGCTAACTCAACTTTGACCTTCAGCGCTTGATACAAAGACATGTCGCCACCCTGATAGGGTCAAAAAGCAAAACTCTACCTCATCATGATGAAGAGGAATTGCACATGGATATTGATGATCAGGTGGAGGATCTCTTGAGTGATCCAGACTACCCGTATCCTCATGGTCCTGGTCATCCATCCGCTACCCAAACATTGGCCATCATGCGCAGGATGATGACTGCCGCCGGAGTTCATTCCTTCCGCCCAAATTTCAACCAACCAATCAACAGTCCTGATAATGAGCATCTGCTTGATCTGGCCGTGAAGACATTTGTTGAGCTGGTCAAATGCAAAGAGTACACTGGAATTGTTCCCAAAGGTCTGAAAGAGGAAAGCATCCAAAATGCCATTCATCTCCATGTTACCCAGCGACTCAGTAGACGGTCAGTTTTTTCCTGATGCTTTGTTTAACTATCATATTGATTCACGTCTCCTTACTAAACAAATTTCATCAGGTATCAACAAGAGAATAAGTGGTCTGAAAGTCAACAAGAAGCACAAGACAAGACTGCTTGGCGCACTTTCAGATTGGTTAATGTAAGCAACAATTGAATTGACCGCTTAAATATATTCCTGGACTAACGAAACCAAACTTTCTTGCAGCTACAACACGCCTGAATTGCGACCTTAAGCAAATATCAAAAGCTTTTGGGCCTTGTTCCAATTGTTGAAGGCGCATGCAGTGACAATGATACCAATGATGAAGTATCTCAAATGATCCAAATCGCTTATTCAAAAAGAAATCCCAAAAAATGCACCGTTTGATCAATCCCATGGCAACATCACCAAATTTCTCGCATGATGCGTAAAATTGATGATTTGAAGGCTGCTATGATAGCAGCAACCCCAAAAGGCTGTTCTGGTGCTGCGGCCCGGGAGCGTCGGAGTGTGTCTTTGCCACTTGAAAGCAAGCTCAAACCACCATCCAAGTTTCCAAAGGTATGCTTTGATTGTGAATGGCTTGACTCCCTCACCAAGCATCAAAGATCTGCTTTGAAGTTGCGCTCAAAACCTGATATTAGAGCCCTGGTTAAGGAACTTGAGGAGATGGTCCCCGGAAATTAGTTCTCATTTATAATCACATTTTTCCTTGTACATAAATAATTTCTTCGTAAAACCTCCTGTACATACTTGATTGTAATTGTATCTAATTTAACCTATCAAAATTTATCAAATCTAACCAACGCTTGACTCCAAGAAATATAATTCAACAAAAACTGTGAATCAGAGAAATGGGAAATCAGTTGATAACAATTGAAACAATTGATTACACATGGAGTTCCTGATAAGGATGGTAGCTCTGCAGCATGAGGAAAAAAAAAAAAAAAGGGGAAAAATTGAAAAGTTGATCAATATACCTGATTTTTTGATCAATATACCCTGAGGAAAAATGAACAATCTTTGTAGTGAAAGATGGTGAGGGGAAGAATGAAGATAAAATGAAGCAATTCACAACTGTCCAGTCAAAACTGATGCAGCTTGATTTTAGTAACAGTTATTCCAACAAACTCCAAATCCTGGATAATAAATTAAATATATGGTTATTGTGAATTGTTCATGGCTAATAGGCGTAATTCTATATTTATCCTGAAAATTCCATGAAAAAAAAGCTTAAATTTGAGTGGACTTCAACTAATCATCCACAGGACCTGCATATTAGGGGGTATCAAATATGACCAAATCCACCATTATCTAATCAACTGGTTTTGAAAATCCACCATTTTTAAAAACCATGGATGTCTATATAAAATGGATCAGAATTGTCAAAAGTGAAATTTTGTGGAAAAACCTAATTGACTGGTTTCAATTGTGGATTTGGTCATATTTGATACCCCCTATTTAGTTCTTCAATGGTTAAAATTGGTCAATTTCAACCTGAAACTGTGTTTGGTTTTCTGATCATGGATTCTGATGGAATTTGAAGCTGGAAATTTCAGTAAAATGTCACAAATTTTCCAAAATATGACTGAAGTACCTCTATCCAAATGCATTCTATGGGTATTCCAAATTACCAAGGAATCAGGGACTGCTTAATAGCGGTTCCTCTGTTCCATGCAAAATTGAGAGATTAAATTCCATGATTCATCAATTTGGTGGAAATAGTTCCAATGGACAAACAATATCCTCTATGTCAAATCATGGCCTCCAAGCTCAGCTGGATTGTAATAGCAACCATGACTTCAAATGATAAAACAGCTTCCTTAAGAAATTGAAACCAATGTCTTGCTTGGTATATACGGGATATGGTATCCAATTTAGTATCCTAAATAAAATGTAATTCAAGTTTGACAATTGGTGTTTTGTCTGGAGGATGATGGTAGTATTTAAGCAAGGCGCTTATGGGGTGGTTTTATTATCCAATCTTTGAAGTTTGTGTATCTGTTGATAGAGAAGGCTGAAACTGGAAATTGCTTCTGAACAGTAAACTCCAAAGAGTACTGTAGAGCAGATGACTTTTGATAGAGGAAATGAAATACATGAGCTAAATTTCTTGGCCCAAAGAGCTAGTGTGCTTGAATTTCACAGCAATCATGGTTTCAAATGGATCAAATAAGAGGTTTATGATCCAAATGAACAGCTCTAAATTTTTCATATGAAAATCAAAGCAACTGAGCATATACTCAATCAAAATGTTTCATCCAGCACAATTTATCTGTTTATCAGATGTATAATTGATTCAAGGGATTTTTAATTCCTCTGTGATTTAATTTCCTGGGGATTTCACCTGTAAGGTTAAATTCTTGATGTTGAGTTTCAGTTACCAACTGAAACCCACAAACAGTGAAATCTTCTGTAAATATCATATGATATAATCATTCCTTGGAATATATTAAGAGCTCAAAAATACTGGATCATACATGAAATCACTCAGAGTGTGCCTCTTTTTTTAGCGGTTCTTCAAAATTCAAAAGAGGTCAGAATCTTTATTTCTACTATAGTAGAGTTGGTGCTGGGGGAAATTAAAACTCAAGTGGAATACCCTGGAAGTTATGTCTTGTAATTTATCATCTAAGCTGAGTGAATTGAATGGATAGGTTTTTCAGGCGGTTTTCTGTGAACCAAAGTTGTAATGTATTACCCACATAACCCTTCAAAATTTATTTAAAAACTTCTTGTCAGAGTTGATCATAATTTATGAAGCCTGAGAGGGATTTGCTTCAGGGAAAACAAGGTCTTTGTATTTCACCACGCTGTCTCCACTTTGTATCCAACATATATCAATCACTTGATTAAAGGGATAGCAGAGGGATACATATGTTTTATGCCTGATGTCTGGCTATCTGAATCCACTCATATGTATCCAGTTTCGAAATATATCATACTGCAGGGTTGAATTCATCATTTTCTCATGTGGTCTCTACCCAATAAGTGTCTTGGGTTTGATCTAACCTACCCCCCCCAAGGCTAGTGAAACTAACACGTGCAAAGAGAAGCACTCTCCTTGAAAATGTCCAATCAGTTATTTTAATGCAATATTTGAGCTGCCTTATACACAAAATCATTGAAGTTTCATCAAACCAAAAAAAAAAAAAATTGTGGGTGGTTCTTTATGCAAGAAGCGTGCAGCTTGCATGTGGTTATTCAAGATCCTTTCATTCAGGTAAAAACCAGATGAAAAAATTTGCAGTTGAGTTTAATTTTCACTAAGTGTTGGAATTTCATCATTCACATATCTCATTGTTTTCTCTGTTTCCGTATCTATCACGCCTTTCACTTCTTGTCACTCAATTCTCCCCATAAAGATTGAATTTGCATGTAATCCACCATCTTCCATCCTACAATCTGACCCCAAAGTTGTTGTAAATTTCAAACCTAATGTTTATATAGAAATCAAAATATCTGTTCATCTAAGTGCATTTCCTCAAGGTCAATACTTCTTGTTGGATGAGTAATTTTCTGCAATTCAACCTAGCGGACTGTATTTCTTTGTTTTCTCCTGACTCAGGTCTTAGTATCCAGAATTCCTGTCCACATCCTCTTTATTTTCCCTTGATAAATATCTCTTCAAAAATTCCTGGAAGATCCAAAATTTCCACTTGGACTGAGCCTGCCTCATTTCTTTTCCTTGGCCACAAACCTGCTGTTCCAAGATCAGCTCCATTGAACCCACCTCCCCCCACATCACACCTGGTTGTGAGCTGGTCCAGTTATGGTAATGCTTTATAAAAATTGTTGCCAAACTCGCATTCCACAAAGACAAATTAAAAGAACTGGCCTCCCACTCAAATGTCAACCGTCCAAACCCAGCCATCTGAACATGTTGCTCACATGCCTTCTTGATACTTAGCGGAACATCCAGGTCATGGAACAGAACGTCAGCAGCCTTTGAAGCCAAAGGGGGTGACAGATGATTGCAAATACGTGCAACCTTGTCCTGGTAGACTTTTTGAAAGACCGTTTTTGCAAGACTGTTGTGCTTCTTGGAAAAATCTTTCAAGTGAGCAATCAACTTTTCATAGCGGTTATCAGTCCAATGGTTTCAAGTTTCCCATTCCTCTGGGTTCAGCAGTGGTGGATATGCACTGATTGATTCAGGCATCCCCATCAAAAACCTAGTGAAATTCCGGTTTGACCAACACAATGCCGTAGACTGATTTGGAAGGCCACATCCCACAAGCACATTTTGGTCTTTGAACTGTCAGGTTATACTTCAAAAGGTCCTCTGGATGTTCCAGTTCACTTTTTGCATCTATCCATATGGAGATAGGAACCATAGGGAATTAGTCAACTGGCTTGAAAGAACAAATCCACAGATGTTCCTCCCCTAGCAGCACCTTGACCTTTGGCAGCTCCTTTAACCCCATAATCACTGTCAACCATATCTTCCTCATTATCCATAGTAAACCTATCCTTATGTTCTGTGCAAGTTCTGGGAAATTGGTGTTGATTGGCATAGACACCACATTCACTCAAACACAGCTACTCAGATTTCTTATGAAAAGCAAAATAGCTATGATTTAGGTATCAATGGGCTGACGAAGAAGAGATGAAGGGGATGTCATGGATGATACTGCTATTTAATTTGTGGGAACAAATGCTATCTACTGCAATGGATTCTTGCACACCTCATCAGGCCAGTCAGTTCTGCTACCCTTGACCCTTCCCTTTGTCAATGTCTGTGTGCAAAGAGTAAATAAGTCATGTACCTGTATCATTTCCCAATTGGAAACAATGCTCATAAGCATCAACCACACCATAGTATTGCTTCACACGGAATTGAGGCTGATTCAATAAAATGTACAGCAATCTTTCTAATTCAATCTTTACATATTGGTTGGTGCAGTACTGTTGGAGAGGCGGCCAGCCCAATGAATGAGGGAGTGATTTGGGTTGCAATATTCCAAACAATATGTGTAATAGTTCATTGCAGTAGCCTGTGGCACCCGCTGCTTTAGCTCAGGACACCAACCAAGATCACCTGTTGGATGTAAAAGTACATAATGGAGTGGATCATATTTGTTTTCAAGTTCAGACATCCTTGAAAGTGATCCACCTCAATATTTGATGATGACCTTGCAAGTGCGATGAGATGAAGGGTCATTGCCTTTAAAATAAAGCATTTCAGAATGAAGTTTTGTTGAATGATAATTATTAGCAAAAAAATAAAAAAATACCTTCAACCCCAATTGCAGCAATCTGGTCACCCCTTGGGAGGTTGTAAACCCTTGGGTCCACATTTGTTGCATTTGTTGTCAAGCGTATGGAGCGTGAAGGTGTAATATCTGATTCAAGGGATTCAAATTGCCAAATCAGAGGATTGTGTGCATGCAGAGTTGATTGGATATTTCTCATTAAAATTGGTGAAAGATGTTGAACATGATACTATCTGTTTTCAAACTCATTTGAATTGTCATAGATATAAAGTTGTACGAATTTTGGATGCTCTTGTGTGAGTGGGAGTAAACTTCCAATCCTGTGATGGATTGTACCCTTGACTTTGAAAGTGTAAACTCCTTGACCTTGGTTTTGCAAGGCTGTTTTGGTCTCTGTGTTGAGTCCCAATGAAGTGAAAGCAAAGTTGCTTTTGATGAGGCAAATGTTTTCAATGAGTTGCCTTCCTTCCTGTGTGCGGGATTGAGTGGCCTCTTTGAACATACGGAGAAATTCATGTGGTGGTGGTGAGGAAGGAAGATTTATACTTCCATTACGGAAGCAAAGAGGATTTGTTTCACCTAAAAACAGGATGGCCTGGCACTTGGGACATCTTCTTGGTTGTCTCATAGAGTAAGCCCTGAAACCTGGGTCTGAAGTTCAAGAAATCAGTGAAGAAGAATTCTTGAACAATGTCAGAAAGATCCAAGAGTTTGCCCAAACCTGCTCTGAATTACAAATCCCCAAGTCAATTCATCAGGATGTTGAGTGTATCATCTCTTGTCTGGACACAATTTGCAAAGGTACCTCTGACCTTTCTTTCATTTCCTTGCTTCAAATTACTGATGATCTGCATTCAGACTATGAGGAAAATAAGGCCCTACCAGGAGATGAATGTCTTTCAGTGATGCCAGCTTCCTGACCCACTATAACCCGCTCCTCCACCCAGCAAGTGCTCATTGAACATACAAACCCAAGGAGACCAACCATCCAACGGTCTCCATTACATCACACATTTCCAGCACTTCTTGTACATCCACTCAACACAAGTCTCCCCAATTGCCATCTCTTGAACAAGACCCTGCTCCCACAATTCCTGGTTCTGCCAATAACCCAGGTCCTACCAACCAAGAACATGACTCTGTTCCTCTTGGAGACCCCTCCAACCCATCCAAATTGCCTTCCACAACCTTGAAAGAACCCTCTTCTTGCCTCAGACCAGGAAAGTCTGCCACTTCAAAATGTTGCCTGTCCAAGCATAGACAAAAGAAAACACAGAAATGGTCAGAATCTGAGGTTACCTGAAGTGACGATGAGAACCAACTTCCTGCACATCGAGCAAAGACACACCACCCAGGCCCACAAATCCCCACTGAAAAACCAGCTTCCAGGAAATCCCACTCACCCACCTGTGAACTATACCAGTCATCATCCCTCAGCTCTATCTCATCTCCCTCCAATGCCCGGACCATGTCTGAAAAACCAGAGGAAGAACCAGAGCACACACATAATTCTGATTCTAACCACATTTTCCAATCAAAAGAACTACCCCCATCAACCCCCACCACTTCCAACCAGCCACCTAACCCTTTACACATAGTAACAGGTACTCCTGACCTCATCAACCTGGAAAACTTCACCCTCATTCCTAGTGAACCATTTTGTGAACAACTGCACAAGTTGGCAGCATGGTTCCAGAAAGGCCAAGTCTGAAAGACAAAGTGGGAAAACGGCTGGAATTCCCTTAAACACCTCTTGAAATTTTGTCTGACCACTCTAAAAATTTCAAATTACAAGATTCCCACTGCCTTGTTTGTGTATAAAAACGCTCAGTGCAACCAGGAAAATTGGATCAAAGAAATTTCCAAAACAAGTGAGTATTTTAACTATCCACCCACACATGTACAATCTTCTGCCAATTACAGTAAACTTATTTTTGATCAAATATCTCAGGTGATGTCATGCTGTCCTACTCCAAATCTGAGCCATGGTTCAGTCCGGATATCCTAAACTTAGAGCTCATGAAGCATCCATTACTTTCATTAACCCCACTCCTCCCTCTCAACTCCAAAGCTAGTCTCATCCAGAGTCCAACCTTTTCCAACCTCTTGCCTCTCTTATCAACACCCCAAGCCATTGGCAGATCCGTGAATGGGCTAAGAGTGTTGCCCTCTCAATCCAACACATATCTGATGAAAATCCTCAGGCACTCCAAATTGAAGCAAAGCCAAACGCCATCAAATGTCATCTCATTGTCTTGACCTGGCTCAACACAACAAAAACCACCATGCCCACCCTTCAAAAACATAACAAAGGAGAGGATGCCAATGGACAAATTACCCATCAACCGCTCAAAAACCCAACAGCATCATCAAAAGATGATGCATTGGATGACCTACGCAAAATCATCATTGATCTCATGATGTCTTATACTATCATCCAGGCCCACATTGATGAGGAGTTCAATTCTTGTAACAAGAAATCCCAAAGAGCTTCCTCTGATACCACAATTGCCCGCCAAATGGAGCAACACACCACCTCTCCCAAATCTCCAGTAAACACAACTACTTCCCCTTCACTAACTATCTTCTTGGAGGGGTACGTGGACTCTTCAACGCCACCCAAGACCAAAGGCAATACACTATCAGTGACTGTCTGGAAATCATCGGCTCATTTCATCAAATATACCAGGTATCTAATTCACACTTTTCCCCTTCTGAAAAAATCTGGGTAAATCTTGGAACATACATTCATCAAATTATCTCTTCTGTTCAAAATTTCCCCCATGATGTCTCTAAGTTTATCTGTCCAACCTGCCACCTTTTAGCCAAGTGTATTGCTCATGATTATATCAACTATACAACAGGTGAATCCACCTCCTTCAATATTGTGAGGGCTAACTATTTGTGGGATTACGGATAACAACAGACTTGCTAGGCAATATCCGGACCTAGAAAATACTCAGGTCTATCCTTTCAAGTTATAGGGTTTGGGAGTTGTTTGGTGTAAAAATGTATAATATTTATAATCGTTTATTGATGAAACGGTAATGGTAATGACAACTAGGTGACAAAGATTTTGCCATGAGGATCCATCCTCTGGCAACTAGAGAGTTTTTATAATCTAAATCCAATAGCAAAGAAATTTCTAGAAGTATAACAAAGAGTTTTCAAAACTATTCTCGAATGGCATAGAAAAAGAAAGAAAAAACTTTGTAGTTACTAGTCCCAACTCTAATCTAATAAAATATGTATTTACAAGTTCTAGTTTGTGACAAAATATGATTTACCTATTATAACTCTTTTTCTTTCATTGTTCCTGAATTTGGCGCCATTTCCCAAGAACATTTTGCAAAAATGGCCCAAATTGAGAAGGAATATGGTCCTTGAAAACCCATGTCTTCTCCTGGGTTGAATTGGACCAGCGCAGGAGAATTTGAACTTACCCTGACGGAGCCTCCCCTTGTGGCCGTGCATCTAGTATTTGGTACAGACTTGACCATCCACTATTGACCTGCTTCTCTGTATGTCTCCTTGATTCCTACCCTTGTACCTCTTCCTTCGATTGTACAAGGTGAGCGGTATTTCACAACCACGAACATTGAAAACTGGATGAAGCTTTGGGTATTCTCAAGAAATATCCAACCGGACTGCATTTTCTCTACCTCTCTCAATCACCTTAAAGGGTCCTATGTATTGGTAATTGAGTTTGGAATTAATTCGTTGGGTCTGAATGATTTTTTGTAATAAAAGGACCAAATTGCCTGGTTTATATTGAGTTGAAGGTTTCCTATGTAGACCATAATAATGAGCCTGTTGTTTCTTCTTTCTTTGCCTGAACACAATCAATGGGCCTTTTCTTGAGTTTCCTGTAAATCAATCAAGAAATTGTCTAATGGTTTAAAAATGCCATGTCAA